>CAOJBI010812658.1:0-13764 GCA_948277035.1 Euphorbia corollata
TGGGTATTCCAACATATGTACATGGCTTTATTCCACTTCCCTTTACCCAGTAGTTCCAGGAGCTCCAACAGAGTACAAGGCCCTCCAACCAGTGGAGTATCAATGCTACAAACTCAAGGAAGAAGAAGAAAACAAAGCTCAGACAAGTCAAGCAAGTACCTCACAGTCAAAGATGATCCAATGGATTACAGTTTGTTCCAAGATGCCCAATATCCAAATTGGGAAGATTTTGAATCCTCTGAACCGGTGTACAAAGATCCAAATCATCCATTATCATTCGCATCACCAAAATCACCTCATGGGACAGATGACTTTGATGATGGACCCTGGTCAGATCTGGAAATGGATACACTATCCACGCATAACATGTCACCCGATCAGAATTCGAGATAATGGTAGGCCCCACCACTACTTCAATCCATTATGTATAATTATTAAAGTTTGTTGTTTTATGATTTATGTTTTAATAATTTATTTTAGGGAAAAACTGTGTTTTGCTTTTTTTTCTTTTTTAAGTTTAAATGTTGAGGGACATTCTAACATAATTTGGCTTGGATGAAACATTTTCTAGATTCAATTTTTATAAATTTCAATGCCATAAATTCCCAATAAGAACATTTACATGAGGACTTAGTTTAATAGTCCCACATAGGGATGGCAACGGGCCGGATCCGGACCGGATCCAGGTTGGACCCGATCCGGATCCGTGTGCACATAAAAGATCCGGATCCGTCCCGGATCCGTCGGATCTGTAATTGTAAGATCCAGATCCAGATCCAACGGATCCCACAGATCCGGATCCGGGTCCGGGTCCAAAACGGATCCATGTAAATAATTGTTTTTTCTATTATTTCACATAACTCAAATGCTCAACGAGTCTTCAATTACATAACAAACATGAGACAATAAAAAAATCTTCGTAAAAATTACATTTCCAACAAAAAAACTAGTCTTTACATTCGTAAAATTTATAATGCACAATTCTTTTACCATAAGCACAATTCTTTCAACCCTTACTCCGCCTATTAAATTGCACAGACGCTCTTGAGGGGCGTAAGCACTTCACCAGTCATGGGTTGGGGTTCATTCCCTATCAGCTAGGATGGTGAAAAACCAAGACTGATATGGAAAAGAACAGTGCAGTCAGGAATCACAACACATAGCATATCAATATTTTCATTGAAAAAGTACAAAACGACAGTTGCTTTGATTGTACATTGTTATCTTTACACTTTAAAAGACAGAAGGGTCAGCTGAAAATAAGAAACAATACCTGTCCTTGGCAAATGAGAGAAACCAATATGTACTTTTTGTATGCTTCAACAGCAATAGCATTTATGGAAGACATTGGAGCAGTCACAACCTGAAAGATACTGTCATCAAAAGACCAAGCAATCTCTAATAATCTGATTATCAAAATAAAGGAACTCATCAATGAAAACACATACATTGTGCAAAAGCTCCAAGGCCTTCTGAAAACGCTTAAGTCCAATGCATATCATCCCACTGCCATAAAAGCAACTGTTAAAAAACTCCTCTTCAACAGAAAGAAGTGCTTAACTCATGAAGCCTAGAGAAGAATGCAACTATTAAGTTCAAACAACCACCATCCTTTATTCATCCTTCCAAGAATATTACATTTTTTCATATAGTTTAGGAAAGCAGAACAAATTAAACTCTTTTACTAACAACAAAATCACAACAAATAACTCTGAAGATCATAAATCTGCTTTTTGATGTTTGAAATACTTGCAACTTAAAGTAGAAATTGTTTTACTTCTCAATTGATGTTATCTGCCAAAGCTCTAGATCTTATAATTTCTTGACTCAAGGCTTCAGAATAGTACATTCAAAATTCCGGCCTAAAGGCTAAAGCAATCAGTAAGCAAAGCAAACCCCTAAGAGAGTAACCACGAAATTACTCTAGGTGTTATAAAAATTTATTATCTAAATACCTATATATACACAATTGCATAAGGGGCGATCCAGTGCACTAAGGTTCCCACCATCTAGGTCTAGGGTAAAAATTGAATTCATTAGAATAGCATCCCTAATAAAAGAAGTATGACAAATAGAAGTAAATCGTTCTGAATCTTCTGATGTTGTTGATCTGTTTTATGTTTGTTCTATTCTTCATTCAGGAGATGCTTAGACTTACTGTGGAAAAAAGTTTTGTTTTATTGAAGTTATGAATAGCACCCACATACATATGAAACAAAATATAAGAATAATTATACAAAAAGTAAAATTATACTCTGGATATTTAGCAATTCAATTCTTTCAACTTACAGATGCATGCAATTTGCTTAAAAGGAGTATAGGAAACTGTAACCAGTTTACTATTCAGAATATGGTTGGAAATCTTGAAGAAAAATATAAAACTCACAAGCTAAATCATATCATCCATTATATGAAATTGAAACTTAGATAAACAAGTTATTGCACAAAGAAAGCACCGCAGTATAGTAAACTTGAAGAAACACAAATAACTATAGAACAGCAATAAAAACTTACCCATAATAGCAATAAAGAAACAAGTCCCTCGGCTGATCAACCTCAAGAATATCATCATCCAGAATAGGAAGACCAGATTTATAGCACTTTGACAATAGACAGAGCTGAAGGTAATCTGGATGCAAAGTGGTCAAATGTGCACTGGACGACTGAAGCTTTCTTAAAGCTGCAAGCATTGGAGCCACCCCACGCATAGGTGCTTCAAGCAACATAACTTGGTCCTTGAACCTCTTACAAACAGATATGACTGCAAAATCAAGGACATTGACACGAACAGTATGCAAATTACACTGTTTGACAATTTAACACATTCAACTCATTGTAACTTGGTTCAAAGCAGAGATAAATACACTTATCAGGCGCCAAGCGAATTTGTTCTGCAACACAAGAAGTGATAAACCTGGAAAAAAGTACAACCAAATTTTTCGCTTGCTCTTTAGAACTTGGACCTGCTGTACACGCCTCTCTGCAAGAAGATACACAAATAAAGTCACATGTCTATCACTCCAGCCATAGAATGCCCACACAGGAGCAAATTGTTCAGAGTTAATCATTAGAATTTATCGCACATTCATAATTTATGCATATTTAGTTCACTTAAATGCAACAAATAAACGAGGCTACCAAATGGTAACAACCAAAGCAAGTGGCATTCATATGTTTACTTTTTTTTACCTTTTCTATCTTGCCAATCGCTTCTATCATCTGGTGTAAATTAGCAAATGAAGTTTTAGCACTATAACCATACAAAGTTCCTACTCCAACACAAAAATAACGCCTAAATGTAAGCATGGACTTTGAACTAAATTAGAACAGCAAATTATGAACCAATCCTTAACCGATTAAACCCTAACTTCTAAACAAGAAAAGATAATAAAAAATATGAAAGGACGTAATGGAAAAGAGAAATAGGAGTTACAAGATGTAGAGGTAACCGAGAGAATGTATGGATGGCTCAAGCTGGTCGAGGAAAGGCAACAACCGAGTGGACTCAGCATGAAGCGATTCGTCAGCTTGTTTCAGGCAAGTGTGAAGAGCAGCAATATCGGCCACGCTACCTGATAACCCTTGGATTTGCGTCACAACTGATTCTACGCTGTTCATCTTCCCCTTCTTCCGATCAATCGATCACACAAAACAAAACTTACTCCGAAACCCAAAATTCTTCACTCTTCTCACTGTATTTTCAATTTTCGGCAGAATCTCGGGGACATATATACGCGCACCTAGATTAGTGGGCTGAAACTGAAGGCCCAAGTTCGCAATACAGGCCCATACTGACAAGAATAAAATTGTAAAAGCAAATTCTACTTCATTTTTTAGATCGAAATCAGTAGAAAGAAGAGCAAATGGGGGATTATCACTTTGTTTACAAGGATGTCGAGGGTGCTTCGACGCAATGGGATGATATACAGAGAAAGCTTGGAAATTTACCGGAAAAGCCGCCTGCTTTTAAGCCACCTGCCTTTACTCCAGCTCAAGACGAAGAATCTATTCCAAAAGATAAGTCCTGGATCGATAACAAGACTGAAGAAGAGCTCGAGGAACTCGAGGATGATCTCGACGACGATCGGTTCCTCGAAGAATACAGGTATAACTCTTTTTCATCAACTAGATGTGGATTGATCTTTGGCGTTTTTTCTTTCACTTGTTTGTTTAAAATTCAGAACAAATAGCTGAATCATTTACTATTTGAGCTCATAGAAGTGAGATTCTGTGTTTCTCAAAGGAATTGTGTTTTTTGGATGGATCGTTTTCGTAATTGTTCTGGCGAACATATAGAATCTTTTCTTTACCGTTTTAATGATAATAGGAAGAAGAGGTTGGCTGAGATGAGTGTCGCAGCTAAAGTTTCGAGGTTTGGAACAGTGATTCCAATTTCAGGGTCAGATTTTGTGAGAGAGGTGTCTCAAGCCCCCTCTGATGTTTGGGTGGTTGTGATTCTCTACAAGGATGGGTATGTCCCACGTATTATTGGTCTCTGATCTTATAAGTTCAACTTGTTGCTTGACCTGAAGTTTTTTTGATAGATACCAACAATGTGGAGTACTGCTCAAGTGTTTGGAAGAATTGGCAACCAGATATCCTGCTACTAAGTTTGTTAAGATTATATCCACAGATTGCATACCAAACTACCCTGATTGTAATCTTCCCACTCTGCTGGTGTACAATAATGGTGCAGTGAAAGCAAATTATGTTGGTCTACATAACTTCGGCCGAAGATGTACCCCTGAAGGTAGTTTACTGCTTTTCTTCATGTTTTCTTGTCGTGTTTCTGAGCGAGTTTATCTACTGCGATTGCACACCCAGATGTTCATGATGAGCAAGCATAAATATGTACTAAAACTGTTGAACTGAGGTGGTGTTAGACTGAAAATTAAGGACCTGTATGGGATTGCTATTAGAGCCGCTGTCACGAAAAGTTCGACTTACAAGCTTTTAATAGAACAACATAATTTGACATTGGACAAAAGAATTTGACTCTTGATACTAATAAAGCAGGAATTGTTGCTATTGAATTCTAGAGCTTTTCGGGACTGCGGCCCGGAAAAGTTTGAAAATGGAACTTTTCGGGAAAGTAGTCTGGGAAAGCAATTCCCAAATCCTCAGTTGTATGATTGATATTTCACTTCTATATCAAACATAGGCTAATATTGATTGTAGGTCAATTAGTTTTATTATTGATTTTTCACTTTTGTTTCAACCGAAGAGGTTCCTTTTTCTGGCACTATGAATCATAAGTTCTGGCAGTACAGTTGGAATAGTTAAAGCTGTTATTCTTATAAGTGCGTATTTGTTGCCTTAAATTTTAGGTGTTGCATTAGTTCTTTGTCAATCAGATCCAGTTCTAAATGATGGTCAGAGTGGAAGTGAACCATCAAGAGAAAGTGTTGTGGAAGGTGTTCGGCGTAGGTTCCTTGAGAAGGTTGTGAAGGAGCATGAGAATGATGATGATGGATATTCAAGTGATTAGACTTTTAATGGCTTGTTTTTTTGAGCTCCCATCCCATGATGTGAAAATTGGTATCTTATGTTTTCTTTGGCTTTGTGAAATTATGTTGCCATTTGTGTAAGCATTTAATCATGTTGGTGCTGCCATTATATTTGTTTTTTTGTTTTTTTGGAAAACTTTTGATAATCTTCCAGTTAATTAGTCATCAATATCAGCTTTTTTTGGTTACCCTGTGCATTTAACATTTCTTTGTATCATAACAAGGACTAATCCAAAGGTTTTGTAAAATAAATTGAAAAAGTTCAACCCCCCAAACAAAATATGTTAATATTCTGTGTAAGTAACACATTTGAATTGAGATCCCAGCAAACAACCATTACTTTGTTTGCCTATTTTCACAATTCATACAATACTTTGTAAAACTAGTTTTCTATATGCACATAGTCCATGTGACGGCGAATCTTTAACAAAATTTGAAAATTGTACTCTCCAAATAAAATTGTCTTAAGAAAAATTTACCAGCTCAACTTCTGAGCTTGTTAAATGCATAAAAATCAGACACGGAATAAAATCACTAAGTGCTAACAAACACATAAGCAGATTCAAGAATCCCAACTATGACTATAGTCCTCGAGGTTTGTGGATTGAGGACCATTATTATGGTTATTACAGATAGAAAATAGAATGCTTTCTATATGCTTGAGATGCCCAACATGTCTTCTCAACATTCTGTAACTCAATCCCACTTCACTTTTTCTCATGGTGCATGATTAGATCAATATTCAAGCCATCACTTCTGATTCAGCTTCCCTCTTTTTGCCTTTTCGTTTATCATCACCACTTTGTTGTTGCAGCTCAGCTTTTTTCTGAGCTCGAACTAAGGCTCGTCTAGCACGTGGTCTCATTTCTCTTACTTGTCTAGGAGGCATTACAAATGGCTCCAGGGGCCTATCACCAAAAGGGTGCTCACTCCCAGCAAATATCCTCAGTTTTCGATCTCGATCCTGCATTCATAACAAAGCAATGCAATAATGTGAGAGCAATTTAAATTCAAATATTCAAACCATCTATTAGAAATAGAAAGTCACAAGGAATTGAATTTTGGCAAGTCAAACAAACTTTCAATATATGTAACTTTATAGCAGGAAGAAAAGGCAATTCAGACTTCAGAGGGTCAAACTAAAATGATAAGCAAATCATGCCACCTACCTAATCTAATTGATTTGGAATGTGTGAAGAAAAAATTTAGAGCCATTAGGAAAAAAAAATACGATATGCCAATTGACCTGCTTGAATAAGATTAGGAGATCTAGCTTTACTAGGATAATTCTCTTGTGAAAAGTTCTTACAAGGGTTGTTGTATTTCACATGCCAGTGTTACAGAAATACAAGGGCTCTGATAAGCTCTCTCTTGGAGCCTTGCAGATAATAATATCTATAAATTTACTGATCCCCTTCATCTGTAGTTGTATAGGCTGCTGTTGAAGCATGTAAAGCTGTAATAAAGCGTAAACATATTTCTCTATCCTAGTTGTTGTTTCACTTGTTTCAGTTTTTCCACACCTAAAGCAACATAAGTTCACTTTTGATGGTCAAGCTACAATGGTAGAAAACTGAATAAAATTAACCTTTTATGACTTCCATGTCAAGTTTCCCTTGGCACTTGGCAGTTCTTCTAAACTAGAATACACGAACTTATAACCACTGTTTGCGATTGAAAAAGCGTTCCATGAATTTTGAACTACATTCTCATCAAGTTTGCATACGGCATACCTGGGCATAGTAGGTAACAAATTGGCCACATGCTGGGTATGCATATTAAAATTAGTGTACTTAGGCAGAAAAAACATTTCTAGAATACCAAAAGAAGAGAAGTAACATCTCAAGTAAGATAAATCACACTCACATCCCGTAATTTGTTTCTAGGAAGCATGCGGAGAACAGCTTTGCGAATGACTTCTGTTGGGTCCTTAGCCATCTGATCTTTTAAACTCCTTTCTTTGAGATGCCCTATATACCTATTTAAAACAAGTATGATTCATATCAATACAAGAATTCCTCCCAAGCATTTACAGTGAGTTATTGAATTCCACCATTTGGAAATATCATATTCGGTTTATCTTCTTAAACAGAAGATGAGGAAAAGGAAGAAGGAAGAGACTCTATTTCCCTTGGGATATAACAAGTTTGCTCGATCCTAGTGAAAACTATGTGTATTCAAAAAAAATTTAGATATCAGAAGTAGTAAAAAAATTTAATTATCATTTCCTTGTATCTGTATTACACAACAATAATGCTTATTAGTTAGGGAGTGAAAAGGAAAGGTAATACTTGCCCAGTATGCCAGCGATAGAACTTATCAGTCATCTTTCTCCCAGTAACACTTATATCCTTTGCATTCAGCACAATGCACATATCCCCATCATCACGATATGGAGCATAAGTGGGTTTATCTTTCCCTTGAATTACGGTAGATATTTGCGATGCTAATCTTCCAAGTACCTGCAGAAAAGCGGCCAATTGAAGTACAAATACAAACTTCATGAGCAATTGCCAATAAAACGTGTTACTACTTTGTTTGACCAAGGAAAGAAACAATAACTCAATAGTTCAGTAAACCATCAGCCTTTGTTCAACATTAAGTAACTTAAGCTGAATTTTCATTTTCCCATATGAGAGGGAAAAGCCAATAATCATTAAGTACACTCAAAAGCAGAAGATAACATCATGGTACTTGACCATTTTTCTCACTATAATTGGTTAGCATAGGGAAATCCTTCTGTGCTATCAATCTATAGATCTCACTTCTAAGAGAAGTAATTTGATAAAGGAAGGCATCCCACCTGGCCTTTGGCATCAAATACTCTCCATCTCAAACCTTCCAGATTGATACGTTTGATCCCAGCAAGAGCTTTCTGATGACATAAAAGCATAAAGATAGTCATTTGTTAAAAGAAATAAACTATTTTAACTTCAGATTACAAATTACAATTATCAAGTCATGGTATCCTGGTAAAATAAGTGATCCACTTCAGTTCAGTGGACACCATACAATGACACAGAAATTTTATTGAGCACAATTAGATATGCAACTATAGGCCCTTTTCAAATTTCACATTCTAAAGTTCATGCAACAGACGCGTCAACAATCAGTTTTGCGTTGCTCCTTTTCTTAGTATAATAAAATCTAAATGTTCTTTCAACATTGAAAACCTGATCCATTAAAAGATAACAGACGGCTCTCATACTTACTATAGCAGTTTCGAATAAAAGAGTGAAACCCTAAAAAATATGAACCATGCATCTCTTACGGAAAATAAAAATGAATCAAGTATAACAACTCCCATAAATGAAATCAAAATTATTAAAAAAAATTCGAGTGCTTGACCAATCTGTGTACTTAAGCCATCTTTGTACAATAGCACATTACTAGTAGAAATTCAAAACCCAGTTCTCTATCTCATTATATGAATAAATGCGAGTCACTGAGTCAATCTCACAAACGCCCAGGAAGCAAGAAATGAAGACCCTATTAGAATACAGAATATCGTAAATATTCGATCTGGTAAGCGAGTGAGAAAAATCTATATGCAGAAGAATGAGCAATCGATGATCTGAGAAAACAAATTACCTTCACGTTGCCATTGAAAGAGCTAGCTGCTTGGCTTGCCATGTGTGACTGTATAAATTTTTTTCAAATTACTGAACTGGGGCAGTAGCATGGACCTGATTAAGCGAATTTCAAAGGCATAAAACAGTGAATAAATAAATGAAGGGACTTAATCATACCTCGCATAGCACAGTAGGGTTTATTCGGAAGCGAAAACAGATAATCAACCCTGGAGTTGGGGTTTCGGCGGAGCTGGTGAAACCGTAGCCAAGTATTTCTTTTTTTCGATGAATAAAGTATTTCTTTTTTAATTCTTCAATTCTACCGTCCAAATCTAGTTAATTCCATAATTTCTTAGTACATTTTTCTTGAAAAAGAGAGAGGTCTATTAGATAAATTAATTTAAATGTGACAGGTATGTTTCTTACAGTACCATAAATTATTATTGCTAAATTTTACTGTAGCATGTGATTTATGTACACAAGTGAAAATCTCTTCATTTTCAATTTAATTAATTCAACTCAGGCTTGTTAATTAAATTTTAATAATAATTGTTATAATTATTATTATTAAAAAAATTAATAATAAAAAAATAATTATTAAAACAGTATAGAATAATATAAATAATAATTATTAATATATTTAAATAAGAATTATTAATATTGTAATAATTCTTATTTATTCACGTATAATCACAAAAATAATTATAATTTGAATTATATAAATAATAATTCAAATTTTTTACTTATGCAGATTAATAATTATTTATAATAATTTTAATTATTTATATTCATGTTCATTATAATCATTTTTATTAATTTTTTTTGTTGAAATTAGTTTTAACATAGTTTTCGAAATTATGATATCAAGAACTTTTATTACTTATTATTACTGTTGGATTTAAAAGACAATAAATAAATCAGAAGACAGTCAAATCCGCCAGAAGATAGTAAGTGTTGATCCTTACTGCAAGAACTTATTTCAGGCTGCGTACGAGCCAGGCAATGACGCGCACGCACCACTGGTTGGCGCGCAGGCGCTGACCATCGGCGCGTGCGCGCCGGGCACTGGCGCTAACTTTTACACTAATTTTGATATTAATTTTAGTATTACACAATAGTTTGATGTTTGGTATTACATATTTTATCTTATAATATAAAAAATAATAATTTTAACATATTTATTCTAACGATTAATCCACTAACCCTTAACCCTCTGTCTTCATCGATTTGAGAAACCAAGTCTGCTCTAACAACCACAGTCTTTATGAATGTTACTACAAATATCTTGAGTTCTTCCTATAAATAGTATTAATATAATACAAGATAGAAACGTATGACCATGTTTTTATAACGAGTTCACTTTTCATAAGTTGAAAAAAATATCTCATTAAAAACTTTAAAATTTTACCTGACGTGAAGTTTTATTAACATATTGTGTATAATATCGAACCATCCCGGATTTAAGGATTGCTATTTTAGGGAAATAAGACAAAAACAAAATACATAAAAAAAACTAATTTAATTTGTTTTTAAGTACAAAATAATAATATTCATGCTTTTAAATGAAAAAAACTTTTGTTATTCTTGTTTTACATAAAAAGGTTTTATATTTATGTTTTACGTACTTTTTATTTAGACGAGTTTTTCATTCCCTTTCATGAAGTCTTATATCTAGTATAAGAGTGATATAAAGTTGTTATAAAAATTATTTTTCATTAAATTTTACAATTACTTTTAAAATAACCGTAAACTAAATTCGTTCGAATTCCTTATATCTAGTACATATAAGGGCTTTCATACCAGTTTTTTACTACATTTCATGAAGGTCTTATACATAGTATTTGAGTTCTTTCACCTAATATACAATTGGTACAAGACCTTTTGTTTCAGTTCATTAATCACATGTATAATGTATTTCAATAAACGCCTAATGTGCATTTTCTCAGTACCAAAAATTATCGTTTTCTCATAATAAAACCATGATACGATGGGTTTATACCTTATAAGACCTTCGTTTCAGTTCATTATTCATAAACATTTCAATAAACGCTTGATGAATATATCAGAGCACTGATAGAGTTGAAAATACAATAACACAACTTCAAATTAGAGAATTAATTGACTCAAATAATATAAAGCGAATGGTTGAAGTGATTTGTTCAAATATAAATAGTCAACCGCATGACAAAAAATGTGCAGTATTTTTCTCCATGTTTAGAATGTCCATCCAATAGCCCAATTCACTAGTTAAGAGTAGGAAAAGAGTAAACATAGCAAAGTCCACCAACGCAGCAGCTCCCTTATTTGGATATATGTGAACAAGTTGCATCTATTGTGCCTACATCTTTAACATCTCACAAAGAAATCAAATAATAGATTGATTGGTGAAAAAATGCATACTAGACAATCTGAATCGAATCAGAAACCTGCAAAGCATTGGAGGTGGATTTTTTGCCGTTGTAGCTACTTCTGCAATAAAAAAACAAGCAGCTCCGGCGACTGCCAATTAAGGAGTAGACCATTGTTGCTGAAATTTAGAGACGAGATGAGCGCTTGTCGGAGTGCTGCAGGTATTTCGAATTCGAATGTTTTGGACTATGGTTTTTCTGCTATAGAAGAAGAAGGTATAGAAACGTAATTCAAAAAAAAAAAAAAGATGAAACTCAAGTATCACCAAAAAGTAGTGGCCATTTTCTCCATGTTTTCATAACTCAAACTCATTCAATACATCATTAAAAGGCGCAATAATTCTAGGGGAAAACAAACAAACCCCCATTTAAGTGAAAATATTTTTGCTTTTAATGAAGAGTTAAATTATTTTTGTTTCCCTCAATGTTTTCAAATTTTGTTTTCACTTTTACCACTTTTTAATTTTCTTCTCTCTCTCTCAAGTCCCTTCCCCTCCCTCTCTCTCCCTCTCCCTTTCCCTCTCTTCACCATTTTCATTGTTCTTCCTCTCCATCTCTCTCTCTTGATCGTTTTCATCGTTCTTCCTCTCCATCTCCATCTCTTCTTCATTTTCAGCGTTCTTTTCAAAGGATTTTTCTTTTCCGATCGTTTTCATCTCTTCTCTTCACATTTTCATGGATATTATTTTCAGATTCTCTATTTTTTCATTAGATTTCGAATTTTTGGAGTTTCTGGGTTTAGATTTGCTTTTTTTCTAGATCGGTTTCTTTAGGTTGCGATTTTTCAGCTTTGCTTTTTTCTGGATCTTTAACTTATTGTTTTCGAAGCTTTAATGGAGAATATTCATATTTTGATGCGTCATGGTGGAGTGTGGACTGATGATTTTCCTATGATGTTGAATTCTACCTTTTTCAGGTTTTGTGTTTTTTTTTTCTTGAATTGTGGTATATTAGTCTAAAATTTATTTTTTGGTGTGTTATACTTGGTATAACATCCTGTATACCTGGTATAATGTTTGTTATACCTGGTATAACACATGTTATACCTGATACATTTGTACTAGCTTTTGATTTCATTTTTGTTTCTCGAATTATGGTATAATAGTCTAAAATTTATTTTTTGGTGTGTTATACTTGGTATAATATTAGTATACTTGGTATAATGTTTGTTATACCAGTGAGTGAGGGAAGCAATATAGCCATGTTGAGCTGTTTATTTAACCTGTATACAAGTGAATGAGGGAAGCAATATTCCAGTGAGCGAATTTCAAAACTGAAAATGGATACAAACATGCTAGCACTGTTCTTGCTCAGTCCAAGTGTTGGTCTATGCTCAAAGGTGGCCTCACTATCGACGCTTCTGGTCCTGGTCAGCTATATTTCGAGGTATAAAATATTCTTTGGTGTGTTATATACCTGGTATAGCACTTGTTATACCTGGTATAACACATGTTGTACCTAGTAGAATTGTTACTAGCTTTTGATTTCGAATTTTTTTCAGTAGAATAAAATGATCTACGTTTTTTCTGCATTTTTTTTGCAGTACCTCGTTCCTCCTCCTTCTTCGCCCAATTTTGAAGTAGATTACTCTCCATTGCGGTTTGTTGTTAAAGCGATGAAACACGCTGAAGAGAATCTATGATTGAGTGAGTCTCTGTTGATGATAAGAAGTAGAGAAAATTGCAGCCAAAAACCCCAGTTATCATCACTGAAACGAAGAAGAAAAGAGCAAAATCAGAGCAAATGAAGTGTTCCAAAAATATTTACAGAAATCACGTATAAGGAAAAACAAAAACTTAAGTTATGAACTTGGACCAAAATTATTATGTTTTTTTCTTGGCCTAGTGGTTAAGACGGAAGCTGTGGACTCTAGAGGTCCCAGGTTCGAATCACATCCTGGGTGGGTTGAAGATTTTTCTTTCCATTTAATAATGTAAGCCCAAATGAGGCACATTTAAAAAAAAACTTGGAACAAAATTATTATGTTTTTTTCTTGTAAAGAGCTAAATTTCCCATAATTCTAAGAGTAATTATCAAACTATGACTGTTTTCTTGAAATATTTACTTTTTTTTTTATTCTGTAATTACATTTTAGTCCATTTTATTGCAATTTATTTACGTTTTCATCTTTTCAGCTAAACTAATTACAAAAAGACGTTCTATATATATCCTCAATTATTCTATCATTGTTTGTTTTTCTTCTTCTGCTTTCGTTATCGATTTTCGTCCCTCTTGTTCTCTGATTCTCCTTCTCCTGATAACGTTTTTGAATTTTGT
>CAOJBI010812788.1:0-24158 GCA_948277035.1 Euphorbia corollata
TTTTCGGAAGCCTATCCGGGAGAACTCCAAAGTTAAGCGTGCTTGACCTGGAGCAATATCAGGATGGGTGACCTCTTGGGAAGTTTTCCAGGAAGTGAGCGAGTGAGGACAAAGCTCACTGGAAAGACTCGTGTTGGTCTATGAGGGCAATCGGTCGAATCTTGGGGCGTTACAAGTTGGTATCAGAGCCAGTCCTCTCTCAGTACGGTGCGGTGGTTCGGGGACGAACCAGGAGGAAGCTGGTGGGCCTGTAACGACCCAGTCCCAAGAGGGGTGGTGCCGGGGTAGGAAGACCTGATCAAAGAGCGGTCATGAAGGATGTCAATAGGAGCAGGAATGAACCGAATGCACACCGGAATGAGAGGACTTCGATATTGTGATGGTATGGGACATCAAAATCACGAACGGTTAAGAATTTCGAGACTGTACTGGTATGGGACAGTACAGTCGAGAGAGGCTTAAGAGATTTGATAGGTGCTACCTATACTAACAAGATGTATCTTCTTTTCGGAAGCCTATCTGGGAGAATTCCAAAGTTAAGCGTGCTTGACCTGGAGCAATCTCACTAGAAAGACTCGTGTTGGTCTATGGGGGTAGTCGGTCGAATCCCGGGGCGTTACATAATCTACTACTTTACTCCTTTAGCTAGGCGGAGAAGCCTTTACAAAGGGTATTACAAGAATTTTTTTACCAATTGTAACACTCAGCAGGATTGCGTACCCTCAATTATCCTCCTATCAGTTAGAGTTAATAGAAAGATTAAGAACTAAGAATTCAACTCATAAAGATGTTGGCTCTTTTACAAATCAGATGGATTACAGTTTGAATTGATCTACTAGCTAAGCTTTATAACAGAAAAGACAATGACTTGTTCTTACTTTAAGGAATTTCAAGATTGCTGAGTATAGTTCTGCAAAGTTTTTACACTTAGAAATTCCAAGTATATTCACCAAAGTTTGAACTGCGATCTTCAGTTTCTATTTATAGGCGTATAGTTGAGATAGCCATTGCAAACTTGTTCTTCATCTCGCTTTACCTTCAATTTCTCTTCTCCTTTTATCCTTGCGATTCTTTTCGTTTGAGACGGACTTGAATCCGTTTTAGAGAGATTTATATTTGTTGATGTGCGAGATAAAACCATTGGTGTGAGAGATTTGATTCCATTGATTAATTTCTCGTAGAGTTTCAAACCTTAGTTGCTTCATATCTTGAGGAGTTGGCGCGAAATGCTAGGTAATCACTTTTGATTGGCCTGGAGTATAACGTATGCAGAGTGACTCGTCTTGATTCAGAAATGCGGCTTGAATATCCGGTTCTTCTTGGATTTTAGTGTATTCGTACTGACACATTTTCCTTGAACCACATGGTATTTCATTTTTTTTGACAAATCAATTTAGAATTATGACATCAATTTAGGGATATTCTGTTCCAGGAATAAGAGTTAAAGTGTATAATACATCATTAAAAAAAATTTTAAATTTTTTTTATATTTATCAAATGGAATCAGAAACAGAATTGATTGCAAATGGATATTGGGTCCACATTCTAGAAACATTCTCTCAAAATGTCAAACTGTCTCCAATACATGTTTGGATCATACTTAATCTTTTATAAGTGCCTACACAGCAATGCCCTGTTTTCTTGTGAAAGTATTCGGTTTCTTTCTTGTGATTGAAATCAAATTAACAACATTTTTTAAAATATTAAAAACACACCTAATTAGCTGTATATTAGTTGCGTGGCATTCAATTCAAGCCGCTCCAGAAAGTCATAAAAGGACAACAGCAAAAAAAGAAAGATTTACAAGTAATTAATTACTGATCAGTCGAGTTCAATCTGAGTACGATTATCTTATGTTTTATCATGAGAGAGAGTATCATTGTGAATAATTAATTAAATGCAAACTCTTTCTTTATCATCTTCGAAAATAAAGATGAAAACCAAAACTTAAAAGTGCAACGGTTATGACTAAGAGCTTAGCATACAATTTAATAAACCTCCGACTATTGTTAAAACCCTTTGATAAAATATACAACCCCTTTTCTAAATAAATCTCTTTCCTTTTTCTTAACAATTGTCTTTTTTTTTTTGTGTATTCATTTTGTATAAAATAAAAACTAAAGAGTGATGATTAAGTTCAGTCACTGTCTTTAATTCTACCCTATTGAGGAGCGTCGAGCAAAGTTCAGTACTCTTCATAAGGTTAGAGTTACTTTACAATGTTAGTGTTTTTTTTTTTTTTTTTGTCCGGGAAATTTTAAGGTCACCCGAGCAAATTAGGCGTTTGTTTGAGAGAACATCTAAGATTTGCCTAAAGATGCATTTTTTATGAATTATGGTAGAATTTTTCAGGTAAAATACAATTGCTGGATGTGGAAGGTGCAGAATGGAACAGCGAATAAATATAAGATCAAGCAACTCTGAACAGGAAATGCCTAATCATTTGAAGCATGAATGTTTACTAAAAAAACACAGGTCGTTGCGAGCTCGTTACATATATGGCATCATTTTTTTGGTCATGAATCTTAAAGCTTGGTTCTTTCGTGATTATGGCCAAAAGCTTCTGTCTAAATTCAACTGTGAGTCTTTGATCTTCCCCTTTGAATGCCACACTGCATTAGTCTCATGATCTGTTTGAGATTCATATCAACATTTAGCGAAAGGCAAAATAAATCGAAAATCTGATTTCTAATACTTGTCTGTCTTTCCAGATGTGAAGGCGTGTGGAATTGAGGGACAAGATTGTTGTCATACATTGGGAGTTGTTCGTGTTAGCTTAGGATGTTTTGTATCTTTGCTTCACTCAGTATAAGCATAAAAGTCCTTTAACTTGTTCTGTTACTAAAACTTGCACATA
The DNA here is from genome assembly GCA_948277035.1 of Euphorbia corollata. Classification (NCBI taxonomy): domain Eukaryota; kingdom Viridiplantae; phylum Streptophyta; class Magnoliopsida; order Malpighiales; family Euphorbiaceae; genus Euphorbia; species Euphorbia corollata. The sequence continues at coordinate 2,858 of CAOJBI010812788.1, forward strand.
TCCTTGACATCTAAATCAGATATTTTTCTTAGCCATGTTTGTAACAACAGTAAAAACGAGAAAAGTACACGAAGCCCGCAGCAATTGGCATTCAGAATGGTGGACACTCAAGTTTTTCCTATTGATCATTTCCGCTACACTTCCTTTCCTTTTACCTTCAAACTACATTGATCTATACGGTATGTGTTGTCATTCATTTATTCGTGAACTTATATTTTTTTCGTGCATATCTGAGAAGATAATCCAGTAGTAGAAAATGCTTGCAATGTAACGGAGATCTGCAACTAAAATTCTGCTTTGGTTCGCACTTGTATTGGTTACATCATAAACATTTGTCTTACTAATAAAAATGTTCAATATTTCTGATGCAGGCGAAATTGCTCGTATCGGGGCTGGGTAAATTTTGAATCTTGAATTTGTTTATCCGCTGAATAGTTGATCCTGTTATGTATGAATGGTCTAGAAATGGAAGGAAAGGTAGTGATTTGAATGTTGGGTATGCAACAGGGTTTTTCTAGTGCTGCAACTTGTAAGTGTGACTGAGTTTATTACATGGTGGAATAACTATTGGATGTCTGATAAAGAAATGAAGCAAAGGTGATCAGAGCAGTCCATTTGTTACTAATTAGCCAAAAACCTTATTTCACTCGATGTATCTGTCCGTACTCTATTAATGCAGTTGTTCTCTTGGACTATTCATGTCAACTATTTTTTACACTGCTTCTGTTTGTGGAGTCGGAGTGATGTACTTGTTGTACGGAAGAAGCCTAGATTGTTCTCTCAACATATTCTTCATTACATGGACTGCAATCCTGCTTATTGTGATGATGGCTATCTCCTTGCATCCCAAGGTATATATACACATGCGCTTTCACTTCTTTATCATGTTACTCTGCAAATTGCAATAAATGTGTTATCCATTCCAGGTGAATAGAGGTCTTTTGTCTTCCGGAATAATGGCATCCTACCTCGTCTTCCTTTGTTGGTCTGCTATAAGAAGGTTAGGTGTTTAATTGATTAGTACAATATAGACTGTTATTGAGTTTCTGGATGCTTTTATAAAAGGATATGCTATATATATGTTGCCTCAGTGAACCTCCGAATGAAAAATGCAACAAGCAGAATCAAGAGGATGGAAACAGAGATTGGACCACCGTACTTGTAATATTTTGGCTTAAAATGAATCATCCCATATTCCCATTAGTTCTTCTGCAAATGAGATGAGACTGACAGTTGATATTGTTGTGGCAGAGTTTCATAATAGCAATATGCGCCATCGTCATGGCGACCTTTTCGACTGGAATCGATTCCCAATCATTTCAGGTAAGCTACCATTGTCTGATAGAACTTGTTGGGAAGGAACAGAAGAGATAACATGGATGGATAATGTTTAGTTCCGGAAGGAAGATAAAAGCAAAGAGGAGGATGATATACCTTACGATTGCGGCTTCTTTCACATGGTATTTGGACTAGGGGCCATGTACTTTGCAATGTTATTCATCAGCTGGAACCTAAACAACTCTGCAAAAAAGTAAGATCCCACCTTACTGTGAGTTTAATATATATGGGTTTACATTTGTGTGTTCCTGATATATATATGAAAATGTAAAAAGGTGGAGTATTGATGTTGGGTGGAGTAGCACATGGGTTAAAATTGTCAACCAGTGGTTTGCAGCAACAGTTTACTGTGAGTTTTTCTTGGCCAAATTCCCATTGTGTTGTTATCAATTGATAAGTTAATTATGTACTCAATTGTGTGGTGACATTAAACAAATGCAGTATGGAAAGTGATATCGCCCGTTGTGAGACAGCCAAAAGTGATGGATAATGTGCCTGCAGGCACCTGAAAACCTCCTTTATTTTAATTTGTTTTGTTTTGTTGATTTTCTTATTCTTTCATACTCTTTTTATTAGTGGATTGGCCATGCCATAAGCTTCAAACAGTGGTGGAAAATAACCTTTTTTTTGTGTAATACCATACATTTCCTAGTTCTTATACCTTGTTGTTTGAGATTCGAAAATAGAATTTGTCCTACACTTTAATGCATCGATGATAACTACATATATGAGGTTCTTTAGGCGCGCGCGTGTATATATATATATATATATATATATATATATATATATATATAGACACACACACATTCTAACTATTTTCAATACTTTGGATGAACTCAACTGATAGGTCCTAGGCCATTATGAAAATAAAAATAAAATTTATATGTAATACTAATGATACCATCATTCTCTTGCCTCAAAAAACATTGAAATATAAAGAGTTCTACATGTTCATTTTACTCATCAAAATTTTCTTAATTGCCTCGATATGTCAATTCATCATTTTTAGATATTGTTAAATGAATGAGTAATGTAAAGTTTATCAAGAATAAAATAATAATTATTTTTTTTAAAAAAAATATAAAGTATATAATAGGTAATAATGATAATTCATTTACTTTTTTAAAATGAGAAAAGAAATTAAAAAATAAATATTTAGAAGGTCAAATACATCGATATCCTTTGATAAAGTAATAAATATCGGATGTAATCTTGAACTTTTAAAATTTCCAATCAATCCCCGAACTTGATGAAATTGTATCAGTTTACCCCTCAGTACATGTGTCAACTTCTGGTCGGAAAAAGAAGAATAAGGAAATGACATCATTGAAAAGTCAAACTAACCATATTTTGACACGTGGTATTGAGAGACTAAATGATTTGTTTTTACCAAATTAAGGAATGTATTTGGTGTTTTTATAAATTAAGATGATATCCGACTTTTGTTATCAAATTAAAAAAATAATTATATATTTTATAAATGAAAATTTATTTGGAAAAGAAATCTGTAAATTTAAAGCCAAATTTAGAACACATTTCTAATATTTCCAACAATCCTAGCCATTAATTGAAAATGAACGAATCAAATATAATATTTTTATTTTATAGGCCCATTACTAATATTTGATTTGAACCCTCATTTTTCAACAGAGTCAACATTGTTGATAAAGATGTGTAGTTATTTTTAGGGTTGAAAATGGGTCTTAATAGCGCGGATAATGCATTCTCCATATCCATACCCATTAAGGTTTCAGGAAAAAAATAATACCCATACCCATTAAGGATTTGGGTATAACTTTTCGTCAATTCCCTTATTGGGTATTCTCCATCGGGTATCGGGTATTCCCCATTTTTCCACTAAAATAAATAATATGTAAATATTTTTGAAGTTTCGTATAACAAAAATCTTTAAACCATTAAATATTATAAGAAATCAAATTGTTTCACTGTTTAATGCTAAAAAAATAAGAATTCTTAAGAAAATAAACATCAAACTTAAGATGTAATGTTAAACATTCAAAGTACAAATATAATAAAAACATAGAGTTAACAACATTCCATTTAAGCACCACCACCATTAAAAGCGATTTTAATGTCACAAATATTGGGAAATAACAAATTACTAGTAGGATACTAAAGCTACAATCAAGACTATGCAACCACTAATTTAACAGTCCTGAAATATAAATCTAGCTCTGTATTGATTAAGAAATTACATAAAAATAAATAAATAGATGAAGTAGAGTGATAGTAATTACTCAAATATTAAGAAAAGAAAGATCAAGACTAACAATAAATTAATAAATCTAACTCTAACTCTGTATCATTGACGTAACAAAAACTAAATAGTTGAATTAAGAGGATAGATAGGCCATAAATTATCTGTTTTCCTCTTTAATTAAGTATAAAGTCACTTCCTAGTTATCTAGATTAAGTTACACAGATAAAAAATAGTCATGTTCACATATTGCAAATTCCTTTCGATTACTGTTCAAATTCTTCACTGAATATATATGGTATAATATAAGTATAATTTATATAAAATATTAAAAAAATTTGGAGGTTTCGGGTATTATTCGGGGGTTCTCCAATGGAGGTTTATCGATGTCGGGTTCGGATATTTATCGGATTGGGTAGTGAATTCCCCATACCCATTAAGGTTTCGGGTACAAAAAATTCTCAATTTCTTACCCGTGGGTAATTCTTATCGGGAAATCTCCATACTTATTGGATCAGGTCTCCAACGGATTTGGGTATTCCCCGCCCCATTTTCAAGCCTACCTTTTTTTTTTTCAAGAGAACCTTCCGAAATTGTTAAAGTAAAAAAAAAAAAAAAAAAATACTCCTACCGTAATAGGTTAGGTGCAGGCTTCCCCTTGATAGAAGATGAGCATCTCTGCAAAATTGGTGCCTTTCATATCTTTTAAAGCTTGTTGCAAGATTCCCATTTTCCCTTTTATCAATCAATCATTTTATATGTTAACCAGTAAAACATAGCTATAACCCCAGACAGAACATACAACTCCTATAAACAAGCCCAATTATATCGGACAAGACACCATTAATTTCGAAACCAACCGCTGATCCATCGGAATTACATAAATAAAATATGCAACTTCCCCAATCATCTCCATCAACCACCGCGGTGGCCGCCGCCACCTTCTCTTCCTCGGCCACCCTTCTTAAAGACAACACAAAAACCACACTTTCCATTATCCTTGCTACCTCCATTTTCTCCCTTATCTTCATTTTATCTCTTTCTTCCTCCTCCAATTTACACACCACCGCTCATCCCCGCCCAGACCCCTTTCTTTTCCCTTCCCGGAAACCTATTTTCACCAAGATTCCTTCGGATCCTGCTCCTCCTTCATTTGCTTACCTGATTTCTGGATCCAAAGGGGACTCCGCGCGGATGCTTAGACTCCTTTACGCCACTTACCACCCCAAAAACCATTATCTCCTCCACATTGACCGCTTTGCTTCTCAGGATGAACGCCACAAATTGGCTGCTGCTGTCAATTCGGTGCCCATTTTTAGAGCTGCTTTGAATGTCAATGTCATTGGGAAAGCTGATTTTGTGTACCTTAAAGGCTCTTCTACCATCTCTTCCACCCTTCATGCTGCTGCTATTTTGTTGAGGTTGTCTCAAAGTTGGGATTGGTTTATTAATCTCAGTGCTGCTGATTACCCACTTGTTAAACAAGATGGTATTGTATTTTTTTTCCTTGTTGCTTGATTGCATTGTGTTTAAAGTTTTCAATTTTGTTTTTGTTGTTGAATTGATTTGAGGTTTCAATTTGTGATGTCAAGCTTTGGGGATTCAGTCCGTGCTTCATCTTTTGTTGGCATTCAATTAAATTCCTTACGTGAATATTTGGAATCTATGCAGATCTGCTTCATATTTTCTCCTTTTTGCCTAAAGATTTCAATTTTGTGAATCACACAAGCTACATTGGCTGGAGAGAGTATGACCAGCTGGTCCTTTTTATGACTGCTATTCTATTTGGATATTATGCTTGGTTATTCGTTAGGAACTGAATGATGTCCTTTGGTCTTAATAGGTCTAAAAGATTGAAGCCCATAATTGTAGATCCGGGACTTTATCTTTCAGAAAAATCTGAGATGTTTCATGCCTCTCAAAAGAGAAACTTGCCTAATGCTTTCAAGATATTTTCAGGTCTTTTTTCTTTGCTAGTGCTTACGTCTGGTTTCATTATCTTTATGCATCATACTGGTTTTGAATAGAATATGTTGGAGTTAATGTTTGCTTAGATCATTAATTCTCGGGACTGATTCTTTTTGGTTTTGATCAAATTACATTGAAAATGAGGAACAGTTTTTGGTGAGTGACATTGTATTGAAATTTTTAGGCCTTCAACATGGTCATGAACCATTACTATCCCTATGGTTGAGAAATTAATTTTATTTTGGTCTAATAAGCTCAAAGAAGTCAGATTGGCAACTTCGCCACTCACCTGGAACAAATAGTCTAGGATAGTCATTGTCGGTTTTAGTTCCCACGCAGAGTTAGTTGATGTTGATTTGAAGAATGGGAAAGGGGAGTTGTCCAATTATGAAGTAGCAAGTGCTCTGGTTTTGATGAAGGTGAATAGAGAGAATTGGAATAGAAATGAATGTGAGAGAAGACTTAGAATGATTCTCCAGAGATAGAGAAGGAGAACAGTAATTGATGATGTTTAAATCTGTAATTTGTTGGCAAATTACAAATGAGCTAGTGCCATGCTATCTAAATTAATTATTGTTGGGGAATCTGGTCTAGCAATATAGTTGGTTTTAAGCTAAGTGTAAGATGTCGGAGTCCTGTTTTTCTTTTTGGAAATGAAACTTAGGATTGTTGAGGGAAAAAAATTACTAAGCTGCAGTGAGTCTTGTGGTGTTTCGGATGGAAGATAGGACCAACCAAGCAACAGATGGGAAGTTGATGATGGATTATGGTTCGAAAGAAAATATTGTGTGCCTTAATATACGTATCTACTTCCTAACATATGAAAATTTTATCTTCAAAATGTCACTTGCTAGAATGCACGTTGGAAGTGAAGCAGTATTGTGTTTGTGGCTTGTGAAAATAACGCAACTCCCGCGTTAGTGTCAATCCTATGTTATGAAATCATGGACACTGCAATTTTACAGTTGAGCATACTTTCTTGTATTATTGGACAACTTAAGATGAATAATCAACAAGTAGTGGAACTCACTTCTTTTGGGGTATGAGATGAGTTATTAAAATGATCTATTTTCGCATAGATCATAATTTTACGATGGCATTATTCTTATTTTGGTGGCATTATATAAAATTCAAGCTGCCTCTTGATAGTTCCTTGCGCTTTCTTGTTCAAAATATGTTTATGAAGTATCAGCCTTCCATATGAAAGTTAATCATAACAATTTATAGGTTTTTTTTTCCAATGCAGGTTTAACTTTTTCCATTTTAAGTCGTAGTTTCATCGAGCATTGCATCTTGGGTACAGACAACCTTCCGAGGACCCTATTAATGTATTTTTCAAATACACTTTCATCTCTATCCAACTACTTCCCTACCATCCTATGTAACTCTCATCAGTTTAAGAGGACCGTTGTAAACCACAATTTACAATACGTAACCTTTGACAAGCCTTACAAGCTGCTGCCTCACGAGCTCAATTCAACCGACTTTGATGCAATGGTTGAGAGTGGAGCTGCCTTTGCCTCCCAGTTCAAATCCAATGATTCAGTGCTTGACCGAATCGACAAAGAAATTCTGGGAAGAATTCCTGGAGAAGTAGTGCCAGGTGGATGGTGCTTGGGTGAATCTATGAATGGACCATGTTCGGTTTGGGGGGATGCTGACATTTTGAGGCCTAGTCCTGGTTCAGCTAGGCTTGAAAAACGAATTGTCGAGTTGTTGTCAGAGGGTGCATTTCAATCTCGTCAATGTACAGTAGAATGATTGGCTTTTCCATTTGCACTAACTCAATGTTGACGCTCAGTAGCAATAGGGAGGGAGCAGATCAACTCCCTAAATTGAAGAATTTTGTAACACTCATTCAGCGTACAGTAAAATTATAGCTCATAGCTAACTCTTGAAGTTGTTGTAAAGTAAGAACACATAGTCCTCTTAATGTTTATTGATCGAATTGGAATTGCATCTCTGCTAATGCAGAACATACTAATTGACATGTAGAGAGAATTTGTTGTTGTTGAGAAGAATTGCCATAGCAGCTATATTTGCACAATGGGACATTAACGCCTCGCTCATCCTCAATTCAACTGAAAATTTTGACTGAAAAACGAAACAATAACTAATAATTCAGGGTTTACGAGAACCGAATTTTTCAGACATTTGGAGGTTTTGAAACAAAGAACAACAGCTGGCATCAAAAATTTTCAGGGCTATCATCCAACTGTTTCTCATCTTCAATATCTACCTCCAAAATTTCCTGATAGACAAAAAGAATCAATCCCATCTCCAAAAAATAGTGCGGTTGGACAGGAGTGATTAAGTTCCTTGTATATATAGCAGATAGCTTACAGGGATTCTTTGCCTCAAATAATTGCCAAGTCTAGCAAGAACAGTGGAACGTTTGTGCCAAAACCTGCCTTTGAGACTAATCTTGACAAAGGGTCCATCCAATTCAGCAAGTTCAACTTGTCCTAATCCATTATTAGATTCACAAACAGCTTATCAGATTCAATAGGAACATTGGTGTAGTGAACGGTACCTTAGAAAGAGGGATCACCTGTCATCCCTACTGAAGTGTCAAAAAGCATTCCGAACTGCATTATACATATGTACTAACTCAGACTTCAATTTTAGTTAGAAATCTGATCAAAGAAAAAAATAATTACTTGCCTCGATTCTTGCATCAGCTAACACCAGTCTAACGTTGTCTTCAGTCAAATCAAGAGGTGGAAGAGGCACTCCTGCGGCTGCTACTGATTTTCTGTGGCTAGTATTGTTCATCCTCAAAATTGAAAGCATATTCAGGTCAAGTGATGGTTTTTTTTGGTAGAAATTTGAGGAAATATTGAAGGGGTTAGAAGAAGAAGAAGAAGAAGAAGAAGAAGAAGAAGAAGAAGAGAGGAGCAATGAAGGTCTTATTGATACATGATAATGGCGGCCATGTAGAGAAACCAACCCTCTTGACATCTTGAATCTGTTCTGGGTTTCAACATTCAACCTGAAATTCTTACTTACATGAGGTTTTATAAAGCCTTGGTAACGGTGGCAATTTCTCCACCACGCAAAGTATGGATAGCATTAGTTTAACCTCAAGTCATTTCGTGGCCCATTGCCTTCAGTCAAATGCAATAAACTCTTCTGGTTTGCTCCTGTAACTCTATAAATAAGTTTTATTTTAATGAGGATCTTTTCTTAACACAAATTAATATAAAACATTTCTTGAATTTTAGACACAGTCCGAACTCCCAAAATCCATTTCGAATGGGATTACAAGGTTCAGTCACTGCATTTTGTTTTTCATCGTACAATTTTATCAATCAAGCGCCAGAAAAAAAGTAGCATATACATTTGATGGTTTTCCATCTGAAATCCTTGTAATGCCCTGCAAATAGTTTACTACAAGATTCAATTGATTTGATCCTATGAGAGCTTTCATCATAAAAAAATGGCTATTATACACGTTCGTGGAGAATCTTAGGTTCTGTTTATCTGTGTATTTCCTTCTGTTCATTCTCTAACAACTAACGATGACATCTGATATTCTCAGGCATTGTGGCGTGTCGCAAAAAAAGAAAAAAAAAAACTCGGTTAACTACACATTACTTTCTTAGAAAACTCCAAAAAATGTCGCTACAGCGAAAACAAGAAACAGCACTCCACCCAAGTAGCCAACCTGATTGAAAAAAACCGAATTAGTTTCTCATACAGAAAACAACTTAAATTAGAAGCTCTTAGGCTAATCTTAATGAATCGACAATGGAATTCTTGGCTATTACCAGTTTTTCTGAAATGTAGTTGGCAAGAAAAGCTCCTCCAACAATTGCAATAGATGTTGCTATGAAGTGTCCGGCAATCGCTCCAGTTGCCACTCCCCATGGAGACTGACAAAGGAACACCAAAATTGGTATACAAAATTCTGCAAATTATGTATCTATTATGTAATTAAAAAATTATAAAAGTTAAACCTGTGCTGCACCAAGAGCAATTGTTGCAAGCATCGACCGGTCTCCCCATTCCTGTTAGCAAATAAAGCAATTAAGTGCCACTTGCCGAAAATACATGTTAACCAGAAAATAATTTGTTCTTCGTAGTTCATACTTAGCTGAATATCAGGATAAAGATGTACTTACAGCAAAGAACACAAGGCTGAATGACTTCCAGAGTATCTCAAATGGATTTGTGAGTTTTGTTGAGGCCTGCAAACAACAAGAGAAGATTAGGCTTTATGAAATTCGGTCTCTGCGCATACAAACTGCACTAAGTAAAAAATGTTGCACATTTCAATCCAATAACTGAAGCTGTAGAGAATCAAACTTTTTATTTCTGGATGAGCCCAAGGTAAGGATCCAACTTAGAGAGTTACCTTTTCTTTCACAAGTTCCTCAGCTTCTGCATATTCATCCAGTTCGGGACCAGTCTTATTGCCACTTTGAACTTCTTTTGTCGGAAGATCCCATGCATCTTTTATTGATTTGAGACCAAAAAACATTAGAAGAGTCACTGCTGCATATTCTCCAATTGGAAGTGCTGTTGACATAATAAGAATATGAGAAAACATCACAAATAAGTGTGAAGAACCGAATATAGCTGTTCCCCATTGATCTTAAATAGCACAAACTCAACCATGATTTGTGAGCAAGAAACATGAACAATTAATTTTATTCCCTGGCAAACATCCTGCCTCTGCAACGTATTTGTGTCTTACTTCATTTTATTTCCCGGGTTTACAAGCTAAACAAAATTATGACAACTATTAGATTTTGGACAGTACGCATCCACATGAGCTAAAAGGATTTAACGTAATCAACAATGCTGCAGCATTTTCTTAGTAAACTCAAACGTTTCAGAGCAATTCCAAATTCATCCCATAATTTATTATTGAATGGGCATGATCAAGAAATAAATCCCTCTATCTGACATATTTTGATGAGCTAATGAAGTATAGGATGGAGAGATCTTTAATACAAGCTAATGAACAAGCATGCCCTTAGAGCATATTGGTTAATGTAATGAAAAGAAATTGTTCAAATAATAGACAGATTGAACAAGCTCATTTCACACTGAGTGACCAAACAAAAGAAACATTGTCACTAGGTAGAATATTTTATGTCGTATCATTAGCATAAATAGTCATGCTTTTATTGCTTAATGAAATTAGTACAAAGCATGTAAGCTACCCAGGTCAAGGAGCAAAAGGCAAGGAGGTTGGAGAGAAGTAACTTACTAGTTTGGAACTGAGCAGGCACTGAGTGAAATATCCGTCCAATTATAACTGACAGGACTGTCATAAGTGAAAGAGCTCCCATTGATCCCAGCAGAACCTTATCAAAAATATTTATTATATTGTACAAAATTTTAGCCCCAGGAGGATTATCAGTGAGATTGTCATATAGTGACACTAGAATTAAGTTATAGTTTTACCAGCACCACATAACCCAAAAAACAATAAGTTATTTCCATGGACTAAACTTCACTCATTTGCACTAAGATTTTACGAGAAATATAGAATATACATACATTCAAATAAATAAAACAAAAACTATTTCAAAATAAGAAGATTTTACTGGCCGCAACTAAAAGCCTTTGAGAGTTGAAACAACCTTTAGCAGTTGAAATAATTTTAGCTTTATCTTGATGTCCATAAGTGGTCAATCATTGTTTTGAGCTTTCCATCACAATCACACTTCGTAAGATTCAGGAAAAGAGAATTGCTATTAATAGTCGGTTAAAAGAAGACAAGGTTTCATAAAAAAAATCAAGAGAAAGCTGTTCATCACCATTTATTGGTCAATCCTTGGTTGGTTTCTACATGAGGAGTCAGCTAACAAACTCTATATTATTTCAGTACTTTTGTGGTTTCTAGTAATGATACAATGAATGAAGCCCATTGGGAAAAAGTAACCATACATAACAGATTCAGATAATGTAAGAAATGAAAACGAGAGTTTAGAAGAGAACGTACCAGTCCTTTCTCATATTGCATGGCCAACAGTGCAGCAATGAAAAATGTCTGCTCCGTACATAAAAAAAAAAAGGAATTTCAATTTTATGAAATTAATTTGCGAAAAAAAGGTGCATAGACATCACAACTGTGATAGCCAGATTTATGGCAATTAGTTAATATGTTGGTTTCATTAAGGACAAATGAAATATGGCAAGCAAACAGAACCATTCAGCAAACAAATGTATTTTTGATATACAACCACATTGCATCAATTTCAGACAATATTGTCCGTATTATATGCATTAGTTCAAAGATACTCCTTGTCCCCTATGAAGGAAGCATAAGAAAACATTATATGTTTCCACAAGTATCCAAGTAATTATCCTACTCTTGTCTAGAGTCTTAAAATCAGTTCCACATTTTCAACTCTTCAAAACGCCAATCAGGATTTTCTCCATAGAGAGGGAGAGGGAGAATCCTTTCATATCAATTTATAACCTCTCCACACCCACTTAATTGGCATTTGACCCTGGGATTTCCAGCAGAAATCCCATATCTTAATTATGCTTCGAGGGACCAATCACCATGTTATAATAGAACAGAAAAACATGATACATATCTTAATTTTCGCTCATAATCTTATTTGAATAAGGAAAGAAAAATGAGAGATGAGCCTTTCACAACAAACTCCTTTCGATTAAACAAAGTGCTGTAAAAATAGACAAGATTATGAACTACCGTTTCTAAGACTTCAACAAACAAAATAAGCTAATGAAATCTTTAAGTCTACAATTAAACAGAGTCAAGATAAGATCTACACTAGAAGCCAGATGGAAGAATAAACACAAACTAATCAACTGTCAAATGCTTACCTTGTCCCCAATTTCAGAAACAAAAATTAAGGTGAATGCAGCAGTTAATCCTGACTTTGCAATGGCAGCCAAGATTGATGACGGTCCACCCTTCACAAAAGCAATCAGTGAGAATACCAATGCACATCCAACTAGCACGATTGCTATAGATACAGGATAAGGAATTTTGCTGGGAGGTTTGGCACTGAAAATATGAAACTCAGTGAAGCAAATAAAGGTGCCCCTCATGAAAACATAAAGATACGTAGAATATTGGATGAAGTATAAGAACATCCAGGTAAAAGAAAATTCAGTATATGCTTTTCATTTAAAGAAAAATTGGCTTTGGAACAAGTTTAGTTCTTGAAATTAAAGAAAGCTGTTCCAATGATTAAAACAATTCTAATGCTATATTCTCAAGTCAGACTTCTACAAAAAAAAATAAAAGTTCATTATATTCAATCGAATTGATTAATGGATAGAGGTTAAAAACCTGTAAAAAGAGGATGCTAAAAAGGATTTTGAAAAGATATAAATAAACTAAACCGTCATATATGCGTAACTTGTGTGGATTGCAATGCATATTTAACTACACGGCCTGCATATTTAACTACACTACACATATAATACCAGCTTCAATATATATAAAATGGAAATGGACATCACTCACATTTCTGGTTTGGATGGATCATTGACAAAATTCTTCTGCTCCTCCCCTTCTTCATATCCCCCAGATCCAATACTAACATTAGACGCACGTGGTCTAAGTGTACGGAATGAAGAACTCAACCTGGATAGCTCTCTGAGTTTTACTGGAAAACATAGTTTTATTTTAATTTAACAGTTACAGCTCTAAGTGGAAATAGGAACTATCAACTATATAAGTACTAAATCATTGTAAACAATGCAGAGGATAATTTTTAAAAAACTGCTAATGAGATATCAACTCAAATAAGTCAAACAAGAATCTAACCCCAAACTGACTTCAAGTACTAGTGCTAATCTTAAAGTCAGTAAAATTAGCATTCTTAACCCAAAGTCTAAATTCCGCAAGCTCCACTAGACAAAGCTGATAAAATTATGCAAGGTAAGAAAGAGTTCATCTTCAAATAAAGACAAACAGAAATTGAAGAAATTAATAATTCGCAGAGAGAGAGATTGAGAAATTACAAGAAGGGGGAATGGATTTTCTAGACATGAAAGCAAAACATGGCAACGAGTCGAGCGAAGGCAGTGAAGGAGGCTTGGTGGTGGAGATGAAAGGAGTTCTGTGAAGATGCAATCCCTGCATAATTATACCTTGTAATTGTGGATCTTCAAACAAACTGTAGTTTTCAATTCATCTTCAGCTGAATGGAAAACTTCTGCGTTTGTCACAAGGCAAGATGAGAGCATTTCCTGGCTTGCCACCTGTACTATGTTCTCACGATAAAATGGGAATGATCATCCTTAAACGACGGCGTCTAAGTGTCCTTAACAGTAAGAATCATCGAGGCCCATTTAAAATGTGTACATTACAATTCTCTTTCTTTCCGTGTTATTAATTTATTATATTTCAATTTCAGAGTACATGTTTTGCGTATAAACAACTCATCGTTTCATGACGCTATATCGGAATTCGGTTCTCTCGAACTTGTTAACCTTCTCAACAACCCTTGCTCTATTACCATGTGCTTGATTGGAGTATGATGTTGTTGGAAAAACTGTCAAATTCTCATATTATTCACTGCTTCAAAAAAGGCAACAATTGCGCAGATTTTTGTGACCAAATTAGAAACTCAATCTAATTTGATGTTAACTACATATCCTCCTATTAGAATTCTACAGTTGATGGATATGCATTGTAGGAATGTTGGTACGCCTCGCATGAATTATAGGCAATTGGGATACCCTTTGTAAGTTTGGGTGTCTTCTTTTGCTTTCTGTAGTTTTTTTTTTCCATTTTTTCCAAAAAACAATGTAGACATGTCATGAGAGTCCTTTGTTTTTTTGCTGAATTTATTCTTCTAAGATCAAGCAGCATATGCTTTAGTTAAATACACCCTATTTTCATATAAAAAAAATAGAAATGTAGAGAAAGATACCGGTGAATTATAAAAGAAAGTGCAGGAATTGAGCGAAAGAGCTAAGTTTGAGAAGGGAGATAAAAATGCAGGAATTGTTTGTTTACCTTTCTAATTTTGTTTATAATTAATATAGAAAGGCATCAACCCCTAATTTTTAAAGAGGTGCTTTATTATCTATTGATGAGTTAAGGCATCAAATTTTCTCAAACAAAAAAGTTGAAAAAAAGAGTGAACTTTTGGATAATCTACTGCCATAGTGTAAAATTATACAAGGTGTTTTCTATAACAATAAATTTAACAATAGGAAAACTCATAATATAAATACAGTAAAGATAATAACTATATAACTTTAAATTTGATATGACGATTTTAGAGTAATTTCATCATCGCATTGGAAATAATAACAATCACGTATTTGTTATAATTTTATCATATCATTTTTTTAAATAAAATTTATGTAAATGTGTTTATATTAACTTTCATTTCAACTGATACTTCTATTTTAATTGAATCAATAATTTTCTTTAGTTGTGTAATATCTTCATCTCCTTCATTTGTAACTTTGTTGATTAGGGAAAAAGAAAAAATTATTTTTCTCCCGTATACTATTTTTTTAACCACCCACTACACGAGCATATTCTTCAAACAAGGATTATGTTACTACATAACTCAATTTCGATAATTTTACAATTAGGTTGGATTTCATCTGTCTTTAGACAAAATATTTGCTGCTCTTTCACATTAGACACATAATCTATCTCTGTAACAATATCATTTCAGATCTATACCACTGAGTGATGTTATGGTATAAACATGTATTCTTATGGTTGTGGAATTTCGAAAGCGTTAGTTGAAGATTAAGAAAATATAGGTTGCAACGATTACCAGATTAAGTCTTGTTTAAGGGCATGTTTGTCTTACCACGAAAGTTCAGTTTGTTATGTTTTTGTCCGGTGTTTTAACATCGGTATTATATTTGAAATAGTTTTATTAATTGTCTATAATAATCAGTCTACGAATCATAATGTACAATTGTTAGGTAAAATAATTTATTTTTTTAACATATAAAGGAACTTATCCACTTATGATTAGAACTGTAATTACATTTAATTTCATATAATACATTATGTTTTTTAGTAAAAAAATTGAAAAACTGTATGATGTTAATATATTTCAGCTATCCACGATAGTTTCTTAATAATTTATGATAAAAATTTGTAATAATAATTAATCAAATATTCCAAAATATGCGTGGAGAGTTTATTACAATGCGAGGACTCGCAATGTCTTTTTTCTATTAAAATATAAAGAACAAATTCATGGAATCTTTTGTCCATAATAAAATAATAGAACGGAAAAAATAATCGAGTCCACGAAAAAAATAATTGATTGTCATTGATATCACGTGACTCTCACGTTGGTGGAAAGATAAGGACACGCCAAACCCTCTACTTATGCTATCCAACCACCTACTTCTACTACTATTGGTTAACGTGCACCTTGTGGGCCCCGTTTTGCACATGCGTATATCTTACAAATGGGCCCATTATATTAAATTTCAACTTTGGGCCCGAAAGGTCCAGCTCGATTAGTGAGATTGTTAATAAATGAATTTTAAATTGCTGAATAAAAACAGATGCTATAATTAATCACAGATATCATCGCCGCCAAGCGCGTTGTCGGGGAGGTCAAACATTTAGGATTTCCGTTTTCTATTTTATTTTATATTTAGAGAACTTTAATTACAAAATATTAACAGTAGTGTCCACCTGGCAATCTCTGATTGGATCTCTGACATGGAAGTTGAAGCTTATTGGTAGAAACGCTTTTCACCGATTAAGAGAACAACGCTTCGTCCAGGGGCAGGCATTGGTTTTGTGGATACTAGCCGCATAACATGTTGTAAACGAGTTCAATTTCCCAAACTCGTTTTACAAGGAATACATTAATTTTTAGATGCGGTTTACGAATAAGTTGAATTTAGTATTTAAACAAGTAAAAACTTCTGGGCAAACGCGATTTAAAAGTTACAAAAATTAACAAATTAATCTTATTCACTCAAATCCCAGCTCAATTTCTAGGACAAGCCTAACCCACCCCACCCCACCTTCTCCTTTGACAACTTTTTTTTCCAAATAAACCATTATTATGGCTCCATTTGAGCTGTATTAGGTACCAAATTTGGAGAAGCTGGGGGATTGCGAGAGGAATATGATTTAGAAAAATTTATTATCACTTACAATTTTTTGAATTAAACCGTGATCATTAAAAATATCATATATCATATATTTGTAAAAATATGAAAAAAGGTTAATCACTTTAAGGTAGCATTATTTTCGCATAGCGTATTTTTACGATTATATGTATCGATCTTTATAATTATGTCGTTAATATTAATTGAAAAATTGATAGAAAAAATGGAAATTTTTAAAATTTAGAGGGGTACTAATGAAGTTGCAAGAAAAGGACGTGGGAGTTAAAAATGCATGGGATACTTGTTTCGATAAAAAGATAAATTGGAAATAATAATAATAAAAATTAATAAATTGAAAAGAAGAAATGAAAAATAAAATGGTTTGATTCTCAAGTCCATGGTGCAATAATATAGCCAAAACAAAAGAATTAGAAAAATTTCTCTCTCTATTTCCGTCAAAAAAACCTCCTGTCTTCTCTATTATCTCCATCTCCCTATCTTAGCCGATTGTTGTGGTTTAAAGGGATGGAGTCAGTAGATGCAGCAGTTTGTTTCATGGACGATTTACTTGACTTCTCTTCTGACATAGGAGAACAAGACGATGATGATAACCTCAACTCCAAGGCCGTTTTACCTTCTTTTACCTCTAATGGCCTTTATCCGGCTCCTTTGGACTCTTCCCCTCCTTTACCTGTAAGTTTTTGCTAAGATGACCCTTCCCTTTTTTCTCAAAGCACTGGTCAATTTTGGGGGTTTTTGGGGCTCGACTCGGCCTCACTCGGTTCCCCCTTAGGGTCGTCGTTGCCTTGTTAACTCGGCCTCTGTTTTTTTTGGACTGAGTTGCGGTGATGGCGACTCGGCCGAGGCATTCATTTGAAAATTGGAATGGTAATTGTTTTAAGGGTATTTTGGGCATTTCCCGAGTCAAATGGGTCTTAATTGTCGTGAGCTGTGGCTCACGAGGATTAGATTTGTACTCAATAAATGTGAATTAAAAATTTAAAATAATGTTTCCTTTTTCGTGGTTTATAACTTTGACAAATATATTTGAAAACTACAATAATATCAACATAAAATGTGCAATACCACATGGATGGCCCACATCACTTAACATGAGTGCGCCCAATTATACAAGCAACAAACCTTTCGAGTTACTCAACCGAGTCCACCCGTTGTTGAGTCAGTAACTCGATAACTATAGAGTCTCATATTTTCCGTTTGGCTCTCTCAGGAATACGCGGAGGAAGAACTCGAATGGTTATCAAACAAAGATGCCTTCCCGGCGGTGGAAACATTCGTGGACATTCTGTCAGAGAATCCCGGCAGCCTCCCGAAGCAACGGAGTCCGGTATCCGTGCTGGAAAACAGCACTACAAGCAGCGGGTCAAACGGGAGCATAGTAACGGATTACTGCCGGAGCCTGCAGGTTCCGGTGAAGGCGAGGAGCAAGCAGCAAAGAAGAAAACGAAAGGACATTCAAGCGCAGCAGTGGTGGTGGAGCCAAGAGAATATGGAGAAAGTGAAAGCAACGGTAATTGGAAGAAAATGTCAGCAT
The DNA here is from genome assembly GCA_948277035.1 of Euphorbia corollata. Classification (NCBI taxonomy): domain Eukaryota; kingdom Viridiplantae; phylum Streptophyta; class Magnoliopsida; order Malpighiales; family Euphorbiaceae; genus Euphorbia; species Euphorbia corollata. The sequence goes on from CAOJBI010812788.1 coordinate 20,986, forward strand.
TGTGGAGCTGAGAAAACACCGCAATGGAGGGCGGGGCCATTAGGGCCAAAAACGCTGTGCAATGCGTGTGGAGTGAGGTATAAGTCGGGGAGGCTGGTGCCCGAGTACCGGCCAGCCAGTAGCCCGTCGTTCAGCAGTGAATTGCATTCAAATTCGCATAGGAAAGTTTTGGAGATGAGGAAACAGAAGCAGATGAATGGTTTCGTGGTAGTTAAACCAACGGAGAAAGGGTAGAAGACTGCTACTGATGTTGCTCTCCTACCCTTTCGTTATTTTTTTTAAGGTATTCTTTAGTATAATCAGGAAGTAGGGATTTGGTAGGTAGTAGTGATTCTCTTTAATTCTTATGCAAATTTATTAGGGGATTTTTGACTTGTTAGTTTGTATGGTGTTTGATTATGTGTTTTTTTTAGAATAGTAAAGCAAGGTAGCCTCTTTTTTTTGGGAGTTTGGTCTCTTTTGCTATTGTTAATTCTTTTGCTGCATTTGCTTGGATTGAATTCTGGGAAAAAGGGATTTCGGTTGAGAAATTTTTGGGTTGAGAGAGGGAGTAGTGGTTGCCATGTTTCATTGAATCATTTTCAATTAGTCAGAACTAACATCTTTCTTGTGGATAGATGCAATAGTGGCACACTTGCAATTGATGAGATGTCACACAATTTTCATACTTAAAGCAGTTGTGCGATGAATTCCTAAATATTGAGATTTGGGTATTGTAAGTTGCTGCTGTTGATATATTATTTATATTTGTTTGCTAGTGCTGTGTTGTAGTGTAGTCCATTTGCCCCCATCACAAAACAAGTTTCTTGGAAGGTATCTTGCATCGGGAGTGGGTGAACCAAAACAAGAACCACATACCTAAATGATCATCATTTAATGTTGCAGTAGGCTTGCTTTGATAGCCAATATAAATGTTGCTATGACAATTTTTATGAATCGGGTTAATCTTTTCCCGGTACCTGAGATGAGGTTGTTATTGTCACCTGATGTAAGAATTTGTGAAAAAGTCTTATGGATCAATAGTTTTATAGAGGAAGGGGTGTTTTTGGCAGGTGGAATTTAATTGGTTAGACTTACAAGTCATTGCGGCAGTCAGCCTTTGAATATGTCAACAAATACATATTTTTCATTATATAAAAAATGGGAGCAACTGGTGTAAAGAAAGAAAGATTATTCTTCTCTGGACATTTTTGTTCTTAATGTTACAAAATAGTTGTTGCAATTTGATATTATTATATGTTTACAAGTTTATCAAAATGGACTAGAGTGGTTAAGACAGGCCATCTACTACACCTCTGTTTGAGCTGGGTTGAAATGTTATACTCATCAAGTTCCAGAGACATACATAAACCATGAAGTTCAGCTAACCCAAATCAAATTAATTGATGATTAATAATCGATCAATATGACAGTTCAAGGGACCCCTATGCCCTTCCTCTTGGGCCCTTGAATGACACTACTTGATTAAATGTAGCCAATTTTGTGGGGAGTTTTAACTCAATGATTGAAGGACCAATCCAAAATTGTAGCTACACCTGCTGCTTATTCGAATCATGCCATATTATCAATTCACAGTTTAAACACCAATATTGCAATACACGTTTAGTTTTGCCCAGCTGGAGTCAGGGGCGGATCCAGGACTGAAGTCGAGGGGGGGCAAGTGGAGATTACCAAGATTGGAACTTCAAAATCGTGAAAAGAGACTAGAGAAAGGAAAAAAAGCTATTTGGAAATCGGGTTCTGTGGCTGCGTTGTGCTGGTTCTGGATGAATCCCAATAAATCCCATTTTATTCTTCTTTATGTTACCCCAGGATGAAACTACGTCGTTTTGATGAATTGAGGAATTTATTAAAAATTCAATTCACAAATGCAAGGAATCGAACCAGAACTTCTTGCCCCCATTCCTTGCAATTCCCCAGCCAACTCTACCAAGTATAATGCCTAAAATATTGTGCTATTACTTACATATGTACGTTTTGTGAAAAGTGATGGGGGCAGTGGCCCCCTCACCTATACATGTAGATCCGCCCCTGGCTGGAATCCTTGATTAGTTGCTGCTAGACTTGATTAATTATATATGGTTTTACATTTGATAGCATGAGCTGGAAACATCATATGCTGTCGTAATTCCAAAATCTGCCATCTCTACCATTTCTGAAGCTCCTCCTCTATTCCCCATTTCCCCTATACAAACAATAATTAATAATCTAGAAACTAAAACTCCAGTAAATCACAACTGATTGGTAATATAAATAATCACTTTATGTAACTTGTTTCTGGTATCCTGGAGGAAAGTACAAGGGTAATTAAACCATATACCCTAAAAAAATCTAAGATTTTTTTATTTTTATTATTAAGGGGAATTATTATTAACTTTACCATTTTATTAGATTACATTATTGATTTTACCTTTTTTTATGTTGACTTTTCAAACACTTTGTAACTACCCTCTCTTTCCTATTTTAATTTAAATTTTGTAATTTCAAACGTCTGTATCTCACAAACCGTTAATTTTTTCGAATCGACGCTTTGAAATATTTTACTTTTCTTAATTATCTTTAAAATGACATACATTTTAATTTTTTCGTAAAAAAAATGAATCGCAATCTTGTACATTGTATAATTATTGTATAATACTTTTTTTATTGTTTTTCATGAAGGCATTATACATGATATAAGAGTTGTATAATGCATTTATATAATTTTTTTCTCCTTTATGTTTACTAAAGTATTGAATATCCTATAAATCTCATGGCATGAAAACCATAAACTCGTCTTATACTACTATTATACACTATATAAGACAGGTTTATGGTCTTTATGCCATGATTTTTGTGAGAAATTCAGTAGTAAACATAAAAGAGAAAAATATTATATATATACATTATATAACTCTTATACAATGTATAACGTCTTCATGAAAAACAATAAAAACACTATTATACAATAATTATATACTCCCTCCATCTGCTAAATATGATCGTTTTACACCAATTTGGCCATCTCAAAAGTATTGTCTTTCCCTGTTTTCTAAGTGAATTTTACCTTCATTTTCCAAGTTTGCCCCTATTAATTTGAACTCCAACTTTCAAGACAATCATTTATACTTTCCTCAAATTATAATCTCCAACAAGAATACGAGGAGACTGAACGCATCATTATTTAAACACCA
>CAOJBI010812905.1:0-11946 GCA_948277035.1 Euphorbia corollata
TATATATATATATATATATATATATATATATATATATATAGACACACACAAATAAGTACATGAACTAATTACATTCTAACAATTACTACTTGAAACTCTTACCAGAGAATAAAAATGAGTATCATTCTTCTATTTTAAGAACTTTACTACCCACATAACCAACTTCCTAGCCACTAGGATCGAAAATGAACTTTATAACTATCTTGAAATAAAACTCTTTCAAGTATTGATGACAATATTGGATCCTCGACTCGGTCAAGATCCATATTTTGTCATCAAAATGCTACCATTTTAGACCCATCATTTATTGACTAGACTAGATCTAGAAATGAAATATAGACCGTATATATTTGTAGACTAAATAATTTTAAATGTTCTCAAAACTATCAAAGTTTTTGTAAGTAAATATTATAAATAACTTTAAATATTATTGAGTTCATTAAATGAAATCACTTAAATTTGAAAAAATGAATATGTGGCTTATTAGTAGACATAAGCATGGGTGGATTCATGTAGGATTTAATGGGGCTTATTCAAGAATTTAGCTGCCAAAGCCAATATTTGTTAGAAAAAACAAGAATACAAATACGAGAAATTTACAGCAATTACAAATACATTACATATAATTTTATACATGTTCACATCATGATCAGATTATTAAGGATTGAAACTCTTTATACCTTAACCATATAGTTGATCACTTCTATTGCAGAATTTCAATGACGAGTGGTTTCAAAGTCTTCATCAATTAAAACTCTTAATATCTCAAAGAGACTACCACATATGTCTATCTCTTGATAGGTGGTTGAGAATACAACTATTTAATTTATTGTATCTGGAACATTAATTATATAATATCTTTGTATACTTCACAAAATGGGAATCCCATAAATCCCTCAGTTCATGAGTCCTTTAGGTTAATTGTAGGTTTCTTATAACTTCTTTTTTTTCATTTATAGCCAATTTACGTGGCTCATAAACAATAAAATACATTATAGCTAATATAATTGTAGGTTTAATATGATGCTCGTTAATAAGAAATTAAGAATTCTTAACCATTGAGAAGAATTCCTAACAATCTCCCACTTGAGCATCATATTAATCTTGAAACAATTATATTTAGAAACATATTTTCTTTAGCGCGCATCCTTGTTTATCATATACCTTTCCTAAAACAATCTTGTCCATTTCATAAATAAATACTGAAATCAGCACGGCTTTAATCACTAAAATGTTGTGACTAAACCACCATGATCACCATATTAATACATAAAATGACATAGATCAAATATGGATAAAAATAACATGCCACAAAACCTTATGCATGTCTCTTTCAATAGGTCATTCTTTAAACTTTATAAGATCAATATAACATATTGTTAAACTAAGTGTGGATAAAACTGAATATTTTATTTTTGCAAAACTAATTACAACATAAGCATGTTCATACTTAATAGAACATCAAAATTACATAGCTTAACTCCTATTGAAACTAAACATATTAAAATAGTATAATACTCAAATGAGCTATATGCTCTTAAAACACCTTATGTATCACTACTTTAGTAAGCGGATCCGTAATTATGAAATAATTTGTACCAGTATGATCTATGAATATCCTTTCACTCTCTACTCTCACCTTTAAAACTTTATCTCAATATCTTTTTAATAAATAAGAGCCTCTTTCCTTCTTGCAACAAGAAAAATCCAAAACTTCATTAACCTTCTTAAAGTTTTTATATTCTAAGGTATATGATCTTAATGAAAAGGTTGTTTAACAATTTTCTCTTCCTCAAACTCAATATCATCAAAATATGCTCTAATTCTTGTCTCAAAATTAATTTAATACTAAATTTAATGATTGTCTAACCCTTCACAAATACTTAATACAACCTTAATTCTTAGTCTTTGTCAAAAAAAGTATGATCAAATACTGATAATCAATTTTGTTAAATAATAGCATTTCTTTGGACCGACAATTGTTCACATGAAAAAAAACTTTATAAGTATCATGTATTTATCATTATATTGCTCCAATATTTGTCCATAAGTATATTTGTCTTTGGTCAAATGGTAACTTTCATTTGAATTGAACACCATTTGCATAAATAACAAACATAATTGTCCTTATTGATTGGAATAACATGATACATTGCAAAACATTTTATGGACAAACTTTTATTGCATTGATAACTCAACGTATTGACAATTAGTCCTGTCAAATAATAAACTTCCTTTGACGTTTATCATCTACATGGATCACCTTAACATTTATCCGTTATTTACTACCACGTTTTTATTTGTAATTCGACCAAATAACAAATTCCTTTGTACCGGTGCATGAACAACAAATAAATGCATATAATATAACAAAACAAATTAATCCACACAATAGAAGTTCTTTTGGCAACATATTGCTTGAATTAATTTTTCTTAAAATAATAAATAATTTAAACTCAATCATGAAAAATTAATTTATGTCTCAATTATGAAAAATTAATTTATGTGATTAAAACTAAATATCACAATATTTATCTTTATTATCATATTTTCTGATGAGTTTAAATAAAGTCAACATCCCTTATGTGACAATACATCAAAACATTATGAAAGTCACCTTTAAAATCTTCATTTTATCACAATTAAACTTATGAATCGATCAATTTTGCATTAACATGTCCCTCAGAGTCAAATTGCAAAATTCTTAACTTCATGGTCAAAACACAATTTTCAAATTTTTTGGATTTCAAAAATTTGAAATGTGTCAAACTTTAATATTTTGCAAGATATCATGGTCTTATTTTGTAATGTTACCATCCAACGGACCAAACTTCAATTTGCAAATTCTAAAATTAAATTCCTACCATAAAAGAAATACACTTTCTGTAGGAACCAAAATTGACACATTACCAAAAAATACACCGCAATATGCCTAATAATATCTTAAACCAAAAAATATAATTATGATATTCTCGATAAAACTCACCACCTAAATAAAAAAATATTTCTTTTGTACAAAAAACAAAGTAATGATCAATGGTGACTGAAGTCTTGATCTAGTGGTTAAGACGGAAGATGTGGATTCTAGAAATCTCAAGTTCGAGTCACATCCGGGGTGGGTTGAAGATTTTTCTTTCCTTTCAATGTAAACCTAAATGAGACAAAAAAAAATTTTAAAAAATCAAAATTGATCAATTACTTTCCTTAAATTTTCTTCAAGATCATCATGTGACCATTAATTGCGTGAAGAATGTTTTCGAAAAAAACAACAAAAGTTCATAATATATATTTATAGATATGTAACAAAAAAAACTTTAGGTTCATAAGTTATATATCTATAAATATATAACTTAAAGCAAAGCTATTTCCAAATATTCATAAATTAAAACTATAAACCTTAAAATCCATGACATTAATTTGAAGAAAAAAGCTAAATCAGTATGAATCTAATTCTCCTATTCCAATAATCTAACAAATGATGTAGGCTCAGATACCACTTGTTAATTTATAATTGTAATACAAATATGGGAAAATTATAGCGATTACAAATACATGTTATACATGTTTATATAATCCCATTGATCACATCATAGCCAGATTATCAATGATTAAAACTCTTTATACCTTAAAGCATATAGTTGATTACTTATGTTGCGGAATATTAATGACGATCTTTGATCAGATGAACACGAACCCATGATTTCAAAGCCTTCCTCAACTAAATACCCTAATTTCTCTAAGAAACCACTCTAAATCTATCTCTTGATGTGTACAGAACTATTTGATTTAGTGAATTGAGAACCTTAACCATATAAAATATTTATATTTATATACTCTTTTTTAATAAAAATTAGCGTAGAAATATCCGGTCATATTTATTAAAAAAAGGAAAAGAAAACGGAAAATCAACAAAAAAAGAGGAACTTCGTAACTTCCTCAATTCATGAGTGCTTTAGGTTATTTGTATGTTTCTTATAACTTTATTGTACTCATTTTATGTGGCTCATAAACAATAGAATAAATAAGTTCATCAATAACTGATATAGTTACCGATATTATATATTATAGGTTTAATATGATACTCATTAATAATAAGAAATTAAGAATTCATAACAAGGAGAAGAATTTCCAATAGTCTCAGCCTAAAAAAATGAAAATTAGTTTTCTGACCAGCCAGACCTTTTATACAATAATCAAATATCAAAGCCCGCACCCTACTAATTAGTTTTTTTTTTATAAAAAATCATAACATTTATTACTAAAAAACTATTTATCTGAAATAATTGCATGTATATTTATTGTATAGGTCACAAAATTATATTTAATGCTAAACTTTATTAGAAAAGATTTCAAAATTTCAGCAATAAACATTTTTTATCATGATTATATAAAATAAATATATTTTTAATATATTAAATATTATTTATAATCGGGTTAGTCAGGGTGAATTTTTAATATTAAAATCAAGATCATCTTATACTTTATTCGGATTACTTTGAGCTCTCAGGTCAAACCGGGCTTATTTTTCAATTAATTTATCGAAATGCATCCCATTTAAAACATGCTACTTAGCTACTTATTAGAAAACTTATAATATGGATACAATAATTCACAACAATTTCCTAATTTTTCCCATTTCGTTTTTTTGCCTTGTGAATTTTAATCTGTTTCTACTAACCCCTCAACCTGGCAAAAGTTCAGAGCAGTTTGTTACTGAACATCATGTATCAGCTTCTAGTTTGACAAACAAAAGTAAGGAAAATGATATCTTTAAAAAATCAAACTAACAAAAAGCTCATATTCATAAAGCAAAATAAAGTACTTTTTGAAAATTAAAAGAACTAAGACTTCAAAAACATAAAGCATATATTTCCATTACTCTATCTATCAAGGATGATGACGGAAAAATGCTAACTTCATGTTTTCATTCTCAGTTCATTGACAATTAATGTAGAATTAAACAGATTCGGCATATTATACGCATGCTTATATTGTACAGATCATATATATTTAATATATATCTTACAATTGTAAACATATATTGTTTCCCATTATAAATTTCTTAATTACTATATATGTATTTCTTAATTACAAATTTTAACCATCAATTGTTTCCCATTATAACCCATGATTTTATTTTGTAATTTCCTACAAAATGTTTTTTTGACTAATCATACTTTCCATTCCAAGGTCATGTTTGGTACGAAAAGATATTTTATATATAATCTTTAATCAATTACGCAACTTCTATATGATATGTTCATTATTACATAAATATTTCTATAAGGCAATTCATATACTCATAGCCATCCCATATTGAAACTTACACTTTTCACTAATTTCCTTTTTCAATTTTGACTTGTACAAGCAAGACTTCTCAACTTGGTAAAATTGTACAAGGAAGTCACCTCAACTTCACAAAGTTTACCTAGAAACCGCCTCATGCTGACATTCGTAGTTGTGGAGAAAACCGTGCATTATACAACTTACATGTACACCACATAAGAATATTCTATGTAATGCACGATTTTTACAACTACGAATTTTAGCATGAGGTGGCTTATGTGTACACTTTTACCAAGTTAAGACGGCTTTCAGATGAACTTTTACTAAATTAAAGGGAATCACGGGTGAAAGTCAAAGTTGAAAATGACAATTAACCAAAAATAATAAATTATGATGGTCGTGAATGTATTAGACAATCTTAATCAAATACCTTAATCACTATTTAATATTTCAAATTTATACTAGCAAGTCGAATTTCACCTTTAAGGTTGGAATGAAATAAATTTTTTTTTTGCAGTTAGCAATTTGAGTGGGATCTTCTTTGCCATTATTCTATTCCAAAATATATATGTTTCTCATTCTATCTTTACCATACATTTCATATACATGTGATAATTAATAGAAAAAATAATTTAAAATTTTAAGTAATTAAAAAAATATGAAAAAATGAACACATGACAAAGACCGAGTGAGGGCTACGGTAGTAAGCATTGAGTACAACTCAACGGTAATAAGAATACAAGATCCAAATCCCTAGAATACAACTCAACACTTACAACAAGTCTCCAATGGCTTGTTTCAATTGAATTGTTACTGAAAGTCAAATAGAATAAAATTGTTTTAATTTTTTGTTTAAGGATAAATTTTGCATTGTGGTGTGGGTTTAATGAAATGCCACAAATCTATATGATAGTAGTATAGATTAAGGTTCACAATTACATTCATTTATATTACGGTGATAGCACGGAAATGGAATTGATACCGTATCTTCTAAAAAAATATAAGAAATGGTTAAAAATGAAAAACAACACAATAATGGAAAAGGACAGTTGTAGACTATAAGAAATCATGAAAAAGTAACAAAGTATAAATTGAAAAATAAAGCTTGGCTAGAAGAGTTTTTCTTGAAAAATTAAAAGATAATTTTTAAGAAACGGTTTTCTAACCAACAGATAACAAGTTTTCATAGAATGAATTTTCGCGTTCGTCTGAGAGTTTCTGAAACAAAACTGAAATTTGAATCTCTCTTAATGGTCATCTTATTTGATAAAATGATTCTAAAACATAACTATTAATGGTTAGATTAAACAATATATAGGCAAATCAGATGTGAGTTTAATAAAATGTATAATGCTTTATTAAAAAAACATTGATTTTCTCACAAACTTTGAAAATGAAAGCTGATACAAAAACAGTAAGAAAAATATAAAGCACGTGAAAGAATTAAGAAAAAAGGCGGGGCAAACTACATAGGTTGGACGGTAGACTAGATAACATTCACAAACCGAACCCAACCAATCCATTTATTCACAGTAAACAAATCCAATTGCTTCCTTTTCACACTCTTATCTCATCTAATCCATTAATTATCATGTATTATGTATATCTCTTCTCTTGTCTTTCACAACTCAACTTAACACAACACACTTGAAATATTAATATTTTCTCTTTTTGTGTTCAAAATGGTTACACTTACACAAAACCTAACACTTGAAATTGTTAAATAAAACGAAGAAAACTCCTTTTTTTTAATGCATTAAATTCATTCTTATATAAAAAAGATCTAGACAATTACAAGACCAGTTTTAGCCTATTTTACATATGAAAAAAAATCAAAAATTGGTAAAAATATCACATTATTTCTTGAAAAATATATAAGTGAATACATAAATTTCAGAGTTACATAAAATGGCAAGAATAATAATAATAATAATAATAATAATAATAATAATAATAATAATAATAATAATAATAATATATTTCTATACTTAAAATAATACTATAATTTTATGTGCAACCCAACTCCTTTTGTCCAATATGGTATATAACCTGAAAGAAGCACAGCCGTTTTTAACCCTCTTCTCCTTCTTTATCTCGTTTGTACTTTTACTAAGGTTTCCTCGTTTCTCTCTCTCTCTCCTTTTTCCTTACAAAAACCCAAAAAAATCTCTCCTCTTATACAATAATCCCATCCGTTACACTCAACAAACTGTTTTCTCTCTCTCTCTCTCTCTCTCTCTCTCTCTCTCAAAGGTAGAAGCCATGTTGGATCTGAACTTTGACATAACCAAGGACAGCAACACCTTGAAGAAGGAAGAAATAATGGACGACGATTCCGGCACTTCTAATTCCTCCGTTATTATCAACAACAATTACCCAGATAATCAAGGCGAGACCGACTCCGCCTTCGTCTTCGACATCATGAGGATAGATCAGCAGAATAATTATATCACGCAGCAGCTGTTTCCCGAGAGAAGCAGCGAGTTGGAATCGGATTTCCAGCCTCAAGTTCCGTGGTTGAAGTTGTCCTCTCAGAGTGGCGAAACGGAGCTCAAAATCGTGCAGCAGAAACAGCAGCAAATTCGGAAGAGTAGAAGAGGGCCCAGGTCTCGAAGCTCTCAGTATAGAGGTGTCACCTTTTACAGGCGAACGGGTCGTTGGGAGTCTCATATTTGGTGAGTCAACTCGCTCACCAAATCTTCTGTTGAATAACTTTTGTTAATGAAATTAATTAGTATTTTTTATTTTGGCAGGGATTGTGGAAAGCAAGTTTATTTAGGTGGATTTGACACTGCACTTTCTGCGGCAAGGTACGAATATCTTTTCAAAATTTCCATTTTTAGGTATATGTCTGTAATTTGAAATTTTAATCGAACTGAATTTGGAAATTTACATATAAAATTCAGAGCGTATGATCGAGCTGCGATTAAGTTCAGGGGAGTTGATGCTGATATTAACTTTACTTTGAGTGACTATGAAGATGATATGAAGCAGGTGAAATTTTTGGATAAAATAATTCATATAATTATCCTAATTAGATGATTAATCAATTTAATTATTGACTGTTATTCAGATGGGTGACTTGAGCAAAGAAGAATTCGTCCATGTTCTTCGTCGACAAAGCACTGGTTTTGCAAGAAACAGTTCCAAGTTCAGAGGTTGTGGTGGAATGGAACCCAGAATTGGACAATTCCATGGAAAAGAGTAATTTTTAAAACACTGATTTCTTTTCTAAAATATTAAGTGAAAAATGTCTAATAATAATACTCTTTGATTTCTTATTTTCAGGCCTTATGAAATGGAAGCCATGAAATTATGTAATACCAGTTTTGACCCTACTACTTATGAAGGAGGAATTGTTTTCAGTCCAAATAACAACGATGGTAATGATAATTGATTAGATTTCAGTGCTAATAAATCATCTTAATATTTTATCCTAATTATTTCTTATAATTTGAATTTTAATTTATGCACAGCTGGAGGTGGTCATAATCTCGAATTGAGCCTTGGAATTTCACTGCCAGCTAAAGAATCAAAGAGGAATAATAATCACAACAACATTGTTAGAAACTCGAATTCGGGATTCATCGACTACGAATTACCGAAAAAAGAAACAAGAATGGTAAAATTATGTTCTAATTCTGTAACAAGTTGCCTTAAAACCTCTTTTTTCCACTGTTTAAAAACATATTCCTGGTTATATGGGTTCAATAAATTAATATTGTTTTGTTGGTACAAGTACTTTGTGTTGGTTCTAATGCTTTATTTCATATATATGCTTTTTGAAGGTCGAGAATAAGCATGTAAATTCCCTCTTTCATCTTCCAACATTGCCAGGCATAATTCCGGGTTTATTACACACCAAACAGGTACTTGATTTACTTGCAAGTCGGGTAATCGCGAATAATAATAACAACAGTAACAACAACTATAAAATAATACTTTTTTGTTATGTTCGGACAGGGATCGATTGCAGCATCATCAGGATTCGGTTCTTCATCGGCATCGTCAACAAGCTTCCCCTTCAACAAGCAGAATTGTCATTACTACTTAAATAGGAGCTAATTAATTGAAAGCGTTGAAAATTTTGCTTTTCTTTTACATAAATTGTTTTTGTGTTTATAAGAACATTAGCAGAAAATTTCAATGAACCGATTATAATATATATACTGTAATTGTAGGCTCATTTTCTGCCATTGCAATTGTAAATCATATCTCTCAACCAAGGATTTACATTCATGTATATAACTGCCATTGTTTTTTTTTTTTGTGTTATATCTTCATTCCGGGGTGCACCATGCCATTCGAGTTGATCATGTATGATGTATCGATTTACCGCTGAATTTAAGTCTCTGAATGAAATGAAACCTGATTAGTAGAAGATATCAAATTAGTGTCAGATTAACGTCGAGTTCATTCTTCCGTCAAACTTTAAAAATCAGCTTTTTTTCTTTTTTTTGATGAATAAATCAGCTTTTTTTCTTGAATTACCAAAATTAGGAATATTACATCATTCCTTTGACATTATGTGAATAGAGTAATAACTAAATAAGGATTCAGTTTCCAAATATAGTTGAAAATTCTCTCACATTTGATTAAGCCATAAAATATGTATTATTGAAAAAAAGATGACCTCATACGTTTGGTCGTAGGAAGCCAGAGATTAAGTTATTGTGTTTGACATTTATAATTAAGTTGAATTGAAAAATATTTCTAGTAAGATTAATTGGTCCGCTGCAACTTGCTTGCATTTATGGTATCAATCATCTCTGTACCATAATTGGTTAAAATAAGCATCAAGTTCTGGTTACTTTTTTGGCCGAATACATGTTTTGTCTCTTAAACTTATCCTCATTAACCAAGTGTCCCTGAATTTGTAAAAATGCACTGATCAACTCCCTAAACTTGTAAAAAAAATCAATTTGCTCCCTTATTGTCACGTGTCAACTTCTGGTGGAGAGAGAAAAATGAAAATTTTGAAAAGTCAAACCAACCAGAATGCGACACGTGACATTTAGGGGGCATGTTGATGCTTTTTTACAAGTTGAGGGGGGTAACCGAGTGCTTTTCAAAGTTGAGGGGGTACTTGATTTTTGATGACAAGTTTAGGGGATAAACAATGTATTAGACCTACTTTTTTGGTATAGTATACATGAGGAAATCTCAATTGGAATAATTAAAAAAAAAATTATGTATATATAAGCACTGCGATAAATAACTAGTTGTTTATTTCTTTTTATTTTAAGGAAGAAAAAAAAGAAAGAGACAAGCGAAGTTGCATTAAAGGGAGATGGGCATGGATAGTGATAATAGTGTATGAACCACAACCACATATAGGTACAAGGGGGTGTTGGATGCTTGGATAAGAGTGACTAGGATACCTTAACCTCGTTATCCTTTCCAAATTTTTTTGGACTATGGACGATCATTTTCGAAGTACGAAATCTAATTCGAGTCTTTTAAATCTTAAAGTTTAACAAGTTAAATTGATTTGGTATAAATAGCCAAATCTAGTTCAAGTAAGATTCGAAGACGAATAATAATTTTATTTATTGATAAATTATATATAATAATTGTTTTATATTGTTGTATTTAAAGACTAGACGAGTTCTTGTTGAATATCTAGACATATTTGGTAAAGCCTACCAAACAATTTAAAAGAAAAAAATATATATATATATATAGGATGTGTACCGAGCTTAAAAATGAATTTATAAGCTCTATTTGAACTCGAAATTATTATATCCGGGCCGGTGGGATCTGACTTGACATTTTTGTAATAGCCCAACGAGCCTATATGTCTACTTCGTAATGGTTTTTAGACATTTTCTTTAGAAATATTTTGGGAAAGTCCAAACCATAGAAGTTCATGAAAGTTTGTAAGAATAAAACTGTTACACCTAAAAAAAACCATTACAACATGGAGAATTAAAAATAAAAGCGTCAATTTCACTACATATTATAACATTTTTATCATATAAAACCGTATCTATTGGAAACTCCAAGAGATAAGAGAATTGGTCTTCAACAAAAAAAGCATACGAAGCAACAATTTTATTTTCAACTTTTCTCTTCAAGCTATCAATGGGTGGCTAATATTTTCTCCTTGAGTGCTTAAACAGAGCGGAAAATGACGGATGAAAAATATACTCTATTTCTACATGTACGAATTGAACTGTTAAATCTTACTGTTAAAGAATAAAGTATACGACCTTCAAGTTACACCTCAGTTGACAACATAGTTTGAATACGTGGTGCATGAGAGTTTCAATATTATCAACAAAGATACTTGTCATGTATTAAAAAAAAGGGTAAATTTAAAAAAAGTACCACGTGGTTTCACTCATTTTCAAAATGGGGTATGAGGAATTTTTTTTACAAAAGGTGGTCTGTGGTTTCAAAAAATTTGCAAAAAGAGGATTTTCAATATTAAATCATGTCATAAAAATAGGTATTTGTGTTCGTTTTTATCTAAATTTTTGCGGGATGACTAATAAAAACACAATACACGTCAGTGATTTAAAAAAAATAGTTACACTATTCAAAAAATTACAAAATTTATCACTGACGTGTATTGTATTTTTATTAGTCATCCCGCAAAAATTCAAATAAAAACGAACACAAATACCCATTTTTATGACATGATTTAATATTGAAAAT
>CAOJBI010812999.1:0-11670 GCA_948277035.1 Euphorbia corollata
TGCTCACGAACGTCCAATCGAGTTTGTTCGCGAGTTAACGAGCCGAGTTGTGACATGTTTATGTTCGGCTCATTTAATATTCGAGCTCAAGATCATGTTCACGAACATGTTCATTTATAAATCAAGTCGAGTCGAGCCGAGTTACAACCGAGCCGAACACCGAGCTGTTCATGAACGGTTTGGTTCATTTACGTCCCTAATGGTTTGCGAATAATTTGAACTTGACTTGGTCAAATCTCGTTTGAAGGGTGAGCCATTAATATCTGCACTACCTGTAATTTTGAATATGATGATCTAATATTAATAGTTATTTATTTCAATAATAACGTAAAAGAGGTTGGAAAAATAATAGTATTTTTATATTCTGAATAATAATGTCACACCAATTGTTTGTTAATATTGTAGGTCATGTACACTACAAAAGAGGGTACTTACAGTAAAACTTTGGCTTATGTACTATCATGTAAAATGAGTGAAATATATCATGCATTAAAAAAGCTTCATGCATAAATAATCTTTGAATTTGTTAAAAAAAATTGTCAGTTGCCATTTTAAATTTTTGAAGTTCTGGATATCCTTATAAACTTGCAAAAAATACATCAAATTGCTCCCTTAGTATCACATGTAGGTTTTTTTATCAAAGATAAAAAAATCAGAAATATATATATATTAAATTCCCAATATATTCTTAATTCCGCATACTAATTAGTTAAATATGGGCTTTCTTAATTAGTATCAAATTCCATAAAAAATTCACAACATGCTTAATAAAATTTTAATTGTTTCAGTATTCCTAAATCCTAAATAAGAATTAATTGTTTTCTTTTACAATTTGAGAATCGTATTCCTATTCTGTACAATTCATCATTATAATGCATACCATATCAATTGGAAATGTAGACCAAATATTTGTTAAGACATGAATGTTCATCAAACGTTAATATTAATTTTTTAGTTGGAGTTTTGATCAAACCTTAAAGTTTTTTTTTATTATAAAAATTATTTTATTGATTTATTTTATTCCTTGTAGTGAGAAATTTATACTTGTATTCTATAGATTTAAATATGTTTGACGTATCAAAATTGTAATGGTTGTATTATAATCTAAATTACAAAATTCAATTGCCAACAGATTTATCTTTAATAGGAGACAATGATAATTTAATCCCTTGTATATAATCTTAAAACATAAAAATTATTTTGTATTTTATAAAGTTATAATCAAACCGAATTATATCGGTTCGGTTCACATGAAACCAGACATAATTCGATTTGGTTACGGTTATTAATTTTCTAATATTTCGATTTTTGGTTCAGTTTTAAACCAAACCAGGTTTGGTTTACCCTATGTCAAATTAGTTTACTAATATTGTGAACACATGTCGTTTATGCGAGAAAAGGGTTCTCAATACCCGGTTCTTATTATAATTTTCCAAGGGAGGGAAGTTAGGCTCCGTTTGTTTGCAGGAAAATAATGTGCAAGGGAAAATATCGTGTAAGGGAAAATATTGTGCAGGAAAATAAAATATTTTCCTGCGTTTGGCTGCATCATTGTAAAACATTTTCTGATGTTTGTTTACATATAGGAAAATATTTTTCAATATATATATTGATGCTAATCGTGTAACTAAAGCCCAGCCCAACATACCAGGCCCAACACAGAGGCCCATAAACCAGAGAGACCCGTAAAGTTGTATAAATAAGAGGAGGACCAAAGTTAAAGGGAGAACAACACAGATAAGGGAAATACCCATTACGCAGGGGCAAACCACACCACTGGCGCCGTCTGTGGGAACTGAACCCTTAAAAAAAACATACCATTAGTGGAGCACGACACTAACTACCTCGTGATCAGAAAAAATGAATGTAACAAACGCAAGCGACGAAGGAGGCGGCATAGAACACCACACCTGTGACCACACAGGAGAAGCGCATCACGCAGCCACGGAACTGCGTCTTGGCAGGGGAGATCCGTTAGAGCCAACGATGCCAGCAGGCGACGTACTGCGGAAAGCCCAAAAAGAGCTATATGAGTCGCAAATACAATTAGCAACTTTACGATCCCAGATACCCGCAGCCGAGGAAGCCTACACTCTTAAACATAACACCCCCACAGCTCTGATAGAGGAGCAGCCCCCCCAACGCCGCAAGAGCCCCAACCACACGTCCCGTTCCTTATAGAAACACCAAGCCGAACCAACCAATCCGAAGGCAAAATACATAACCCTAGTGAGGAACACAGACAACGTGACACCAATATAGAGCAACCCATTCAAGCGGTGTTAGAAAAAAGGGCCATGTCGTCAATGATCGGAAGTGAGATCACAACCGAATCCCCGCTTGCACTAAACATCATCAGTTACCCGTTCCCCTCACACTAGAGAATGACGAGCTGTCACGATTACTCAGGCACTGGGGATCCTCGAAACCACTTAGCACATTTCCGAATCATGATGAATCTACAAACACGAGATGACCCGGTCATGGGCAAAGTCTTCCCAACTACCTTCTCAGGGATTGCGTTAGAATGGTATAGAGGCCTAAGACCCGAGTCCGGGCAAAGCTTACACAACTATCCATCATGTTCCTCACCAGATTTGCCTTGTCGGTAAAAAGCAGGAGCATCTCCACCAACCTCATAGACATCCGCCAGAGGAAGGTAGAAACTTTACGGGCATACATGGACCGCTTTTACCGAGCCGCAACGGCCATAGAAAACCTGAACATGGAGGTTGCAGCAGACACGCTAGCAAGAGGCACCTGATTCGAGCCTTTGAAACACGAGCCATACCTAAGCTCACCCAAAAACATTCGTAGAGCTGATGGCGCAGGCACAACGGTTCATAAAGCTAGACGACAAAACCACTAATCCCATTCAACGTACAAATGACAAACCACGTCACCCCAGAAATGGCCTGGTTGCGAAAGACCAAGACATTAGGAGGTGATCGTCGCTACCTATCGTCAGTGACACTACAACATGGGACCACAACAACCAATTGCGATAATCAAACAATAACAGCCAAGAGGAAGGAAGAGATGATTACCAACAACCCCGATCGAACAGATGCAGGAGAGAAATATCCCCATACCACAAGGAAAAAAAAGGCGGAAAGGACAAAGTACTGTTCCTACCACAAGAGTCGTAATCATGATACGGCTGAATGCAGATGCCTAGCAAATGAAAGAGAGGGAAGGCAAGGCATCGCTACTAGAAATCATGACCCCAGACAGCCGATACAGCAAGACGGCAGAGCCAAGCCACCAGGATGCAAAGGAGAAATAAAAGTCATCTTCGCAGGAACAAGGGAAATACTCACCACGACGACCAACAACCAGGCGAAACGAAGAAGGAAGTTGCACCACGTAAACACGCCACCAGGTCCTCCTACGGACGCCTTAATAATATGTCTAGGCATATGGGAATACCTAACACACAGGGTACTGGTAGACACGAGGAGTTCCGTAAACCTCCTCACATCAAAAAACCATAAAAGCGATGGGCTTTGGACCGGAGCACTTGAGCCATGTCGACTTTCCGCTTATCAGACTATCCCAAGAAGAGGTCACTACTGAGGGGTCCATCACCCTAGCTGTCACTACGACGGAAGAAATGACTTCGAAAACCACTAACACAGAATTCATAGTCGTTGACATACCTCTGGCATACAACGCCATTATGGGAAGACCCCTGATGCATAATCGACACTTCAGATCTAATGGGTGATGGGCATGCTTGGAGAAAATATGGCCAAAAAGTTATCTTGAATGCCAAATGACAAGGAGTCAAGGAGTCATGGCGCTTCGACGATACAAGGAGTCACGGCGCTTCGACGATACTGATTCGTAATTTAGATCTGATTAATATGCAAAAGCTGATCCAAGGAGTCACGACGCTTCGACGATACTGATTCGCAAATTCGATCTAATTAACATGTCAAAACCGATCCAATGAGTCAAGGAGCTTCGGCGATCCCGATTCGCATGTCAAATCCGATCCAATGAGTATGTCAAATCCGTTCCGATGAGTATATCAGATCCGATCCAAGGAGTCACGGTGCTTCGATGATCCAAGTTCGCATGTCAAAACCGATCCAAGGAGTCACTGTGCTTCGACGATCTTGAGTCGCATGCCAAAGCCGATCCAAAGAGTCATGACGATAAAACAGTTGACTAGTCACCGACATACGACTCGGTAAGGGCCTAAACTTTATCAGTTCATCCAATTAAATAGTTGGCTACTTTAATTTATATTCAACCATACAATATGCCTATAGGGGCACTGCTCCCCATCGCCAAATTCGGTCAATTTTGAGATCATCACAAATAGGGGCACTGCTCCCCATCGCCAATCTAGCATACCACCTAGCAAATCTACACGGCGAAGCATGCCCCAACAGTTGGAACGTACAAAACTTGAAAAAGTTTTATCTAGGAGAATAAGCACAAAGCACCAAAGGCCTTGCTCCCACTCGAAATAGCATGATAATCGGGCACCGTCTTAAACTCATATACGACAAAAAGGGCATTGCACCCGTAATAGTCGTTGCACATGTACGAGGGCGTTGCTCCCATAATAACCAGCATGCATGTATAATGGCGTCGCTCCCCCCAACCACAAAGTATAATAACCAGCATGCATGTATAAGGGCGTCGCTCCCCCCCACCACAAAGTATAATAGCCATGCAGGTATAAGGGCGTCGCTCCCACAAAACGCATGTACAAAGGCACCAACCCCCTACCGCACCACTACGCGCATAAAGGGTGACGCCCATAACGGCCAAAACGCATGTATAAGCGAATTGCCTTTGCGCATTTATAAAGGCACCAACCCCCTACGCAGCCACTACACGCATAAAGGGTGACGCCCATAACGGCCAAAATGCATGTATAAGCGAATTGCCTTTGCACATTTATAAGGGCACCAACTCCCTACGCAGCCACTACGCGTATAAAGGGTGACGTCCATAACAGCCAAAATGCATGTATAAGTGAATTGCCCTTGCGCATTTATAAGGGCACCGACCCCCTACGCAGCCACTACGCGCATAAGGGGTGCCACCCAAAATGACCAAAACGCATATATAAGTGCACCGCCCTTGCGCATGTATGAGTGCATTGATCCCCTACGCAGCCACTACGTGCATAAGACAACACCTTCGCTTCACCCTCGCGTACCCACCATAAAAACGCACACGAAAGGCATACAAACACCAACGCAACAGATACAAAGATGAATAAAAAATGTAACACCCGCACATCAAAAAAGAAGAAAATACCATTAGAAAACAGATACATACAGGAACTCCTTCGAACGCATCCTACAAACTAGAACAAACACAAGCTGGCCTACGATCAAATTACAGAAAAACCAAAAGTGAGTAGACTTCTCAACCTCCACTTCAAATAAACAACATAGCAAGCACCCCCATTACATACAAAAGAAGCTACTGGAGGTTGACCAAGCTACTCGAGGCCAAAAGATAACATAAAACACCTACGCCTGTCTAAAAGGTGCCCCGTAGTCAGGGTCCGATATTATCCCAAAATCAACCAGGTCTTGATAACGGTTACGCCAATGGATGCACTCATCAGTGTTATGCCCGAGCTGACGATGATACAAACAAGCAGCCCGAGAATGGGTAACATGGTGATTGTAGCTAGGAACGGTTGGCTCCACATACCTATGCGCAAGAAGCCGGTGAAATTCCACATCTCCCTTTTTCTTCTCTACGGCACTATGTCCCAAAAACACTATTTTAATTAATTAACAAAGCAATTCCTCACCTTTTTTCGACACTTTCGCAGTCCTAGGAGACAGCTATTACAAGATAGTACAACCTATAAAATGCCAAAAATAATCATGAAAAACCATGCAAAGATCACGCGCGGGACGTCAAATACATAAACCAAACCACCACATCCTTAAACATATAAATATGTCGAGCAAAATGGGGGGGGGGGGACAAGTGATGCTAATCGTGTAACTAAAGCCCAGCCCAACATACCAGGCCCAACACAGAGGCCCATAAACCAGAGAGACCTGTAAAGTTGTATAAATAAGAGGAGGACCAAAGTTAAAGGGAGAACAACACATATAAGGGAAATACCCATTACGCAGGGGCAAACCGCACCATATATATATACACACACACACACACACACACACACACACATACATACATACATACATATACAAATATATACATATACATACATATGCATATATATATATACATGTACATACATACACACACACACACACACACACACACATATATATATATATATACACACACACACACACACGTACATATACATATGTCATATACAAATATATATACATATATATACTTATACATGTACATATAAGGTGATGGTAATAGTGGAAATGTAAGGTGATAAAATAAGGGAAAATGTTTTCCCAACTTTTTGATGGGAAAACATTTTCCTTTATTTACACTACATTTTTCTATTGACTTGCAAAATATTTTCCTTTAACTTATTTTCCATAACAAACAAACGCCGAAAAATCCGAAAAATATTTTCCTTGAAAATATTTTACGGCAAACAAATGAGGCCTTAGTCTTTTCATAATTTCCCTTTTGAATGTAAAAATCCAAGCCCAAGATCTCTGAAACATAAACTTTTAGGCCGGTAGCACAGATCAGAAATGCGACCGTTTAGAATCCATGATCAAAAGCCAAAATTTTACTCTATATATATAAATAATATTCTGAAAATGTTTTTGAATATGTTTAATAATGAGTAATATTATTAACTTAAAATAACAACTTTAAGATTATCATTTTTTTTCGTAATATTCGTTAAAGTATAATTTAATTTTTTGTAAAATAGAATTTCATTAAATGGATTATTATTTCATATTTCGTCTAAAATCCTTGAAATATCAAAACCGATCCACAAACCCAATAAATATTAATTTTATTTATTTAAATTTTTATATCATATTTAATAATATTTTTTACTTTCACGTTTCAATTTATACTTTTATATTTAACTACAACAAATATTATTAAAAATTAAGAGTAGGTTATTGAAGAGAAACAGCCGGCTAGTGGGCGCAGATTCGGAAAGTTTGATCCAGGATGAGAGCCAAGTGGAAGAAGAAGCGAATGAGGAGATTGAAGAGGAAGCGCCGAAAGATGAGACATAGATCCAAGTAGGCTTGTGGACTGTTAGACAATGGGGTTGATTCCTTGACAGAGCTTCATATGTTATGGTCCGCTAGTTCTCATCTGATTTATGATAAAATGTTTTGAGAATTGTTATCTTTTGCTCCTGAATGGATGATTGAGGTTTATGCTTAAAAAAAAAAATTAAACATTTAAATAAATCATATAATTATATATACAATTTTATCATTTTGCCGGATTTATAAATAACATTACATGTTTGAACCCAAAATTTTGAAATCTGGGCTGTACTAGAACGGCCTTAATTTGATATTTCAATAGTAGCGTAAAGCTAAATGTTCGGACCTGTCCCATGTAGATGTCTAATAAATTTGTGGTGAGGTAGGGTCTAAAACGTAAATTGGTGAAGTAGGGCCTGTATAAAAGAAAGGGCATAGATTTTTCTATTTATTTGCCCTTTAACTTTCATAATATTATAATAAAAACCCTTTATATTCTGTTTAAAGAAAGAAAAATCGGAAGAGAGACAATACACTGTACCACTGTAGAGGGTGACAGAAACCCAGAAGTAGAGAGAGAGAGATAAAAGAGAGGTACACAATACACAATTAAAGTCCAAAATTTAGAGAAAATAGGAAATAATATTTGTAGGAGAGAGATAGATAGACACTTTATTGCCTTTTTTATGATGCACGCATCCATGGGAGAACAGAGGGTACAGCCTACAGCAACTGCACATAGATTGAAAAAAAATTAACCAAGCAGAAGAACAGACCTTAGAAAGAGGGAAATTGACAAGAAATTTTTCAAAAAAGAACACAAATTGATGGAGTTCAAGGGAGAAAAATGGAGCTGAAGAAGAATAACATAAAGCTTGAAGAATAGTTGTTCTGGTGAAATGGTTTGTGAATATGGCATGCATGGAGCGATGGAGAAGAAGAAAGTTTCAATCTTATCTCTAATCTGAGCTTCCCCATTAACGCAAATCTTGTTAAAGAAAGAAAGGAAGTTTAGAGCTTTTAGAGGGATTCTTGGTTTTCCGGCAGCTGGCGTAGATGAGTGGGATGCCCTTTGTTTTGCAGGGGAAGGGGGGTTTAGAAATCGATATAGCTAGTTTATCCTCGATTAAACAAGTTAACAGCTTTACAAGCACAGAGCCAACTTCAGTTCTTCATATGAGAAGAAGTCCAAGCCCACCTACCTCAGCTTCAACTCTCTCCTCATCTTTCAACGGCGGAGGCGCCACCGACACCACCACCGCCACGGCCACCGAGAAAGCCGAAAGAAAAGATGAATGGGCAACTTTGCAACCTATTCCAACAGATCTAGAGCTTGTTTCCACAGGTGAAAGGTTTGAAGACTGGGAGAATATGCTCTCAGAGCCCAACCAAGAACAGTCCTTGTTGAGGTGGATCGCCGGCGACGTAGATGACTCATTCGGGCTCCGGCAAGTGCTGCACGGCGGAAACAACCCGGCGGCTGATTTTGACGGCAATGGGTTAGGAATCGTGGACCATGGAGCTGTATTTGAGGGCATTGGGGGTACTAATTTGACTGGTTTTGGTTCATCTGGGTTCAATGGGAATGTAAAGGTTGCGCCTTTTGTATCTCCTCCGTCTTCTTCAGGTGGAATGGCTAATCACAAGAACCCAAATTTCGGTTCTGCAACTTCCGGAGTGGGTTTTCATCATCAAATTGAAGGTTCAGAGGGAAAGGCCCAAATTTTAGATCCACAACTGCTGATGAACAGCCACAATCAAAACCCTAACTTTTTCATATTCCCACAGCAAGAAAGTCACCTACTTCAGCCCCATTCAAAGCGCCATAACTCAGGTGGAATCATTGACTCAATGCCTCAAATGATCCCCAAGCTTCCTTTTGGTGTTCAACAAGGGGTTCAGTTCCTTCATCCTCATCTTCACCAGAAGCCAACGCCAATGGTGGTTAAGAAAGAAGAAATTGGAGGCCAAAGCCAACAACAAGCGTTGCTTGACGAGCTCTACAAGGCGGCTGAGCTTATAGGGACTGGGAATTACTCACACGCGCAATTGATATTGGCGCGGCTCAATCAACACCTCTCCTCAAATGGAAAGCCTCTCCAAAGGGCAGCTTTCTACTTCAAGGAGGCTCTGCAATTGCTTTCTGCTGCCCCCCCTAAGGCCCCTTCACCCTTTGATGTCATCTTCAAAATTGGTGCTTACAAAGTCTTCTCTGAAGTCTCTCCGCTTATCCAATTCCTTAACTTTACCTCTAATCAGGCCCTCCTTGAAGCCATTGGAGATTCCAAGAGAATTCATATAGTTGACTTTGATATTGGCTTTGGTGCTCAATGGGCTTCTTTTATGCAGGAACTTAGGGGCGCCTCTTCATTGAAAATCACAGCTTTTGCTTCTCCTTCAACTCACCATCCACTCGAGGTTCTCTTAATGCGCGAAAACTTAACTCAATTCGCAAATGATAATGGTATAGCTTTCGAACTTGATGTTGTCAACTTGGATTCCCTGTTGGATCAAAGCTGTTATTCCCTTTTTCGATCAAACAACAATGAAGCTGTGGCTGTGAATTTTCCTATTTGGTGTTCTTCAAACCAACCCTCTTCATTGCCCTCTCTGCTGCTCTTTGTGAAGCAGCTTTCGCCTAAGATTGTTGTTTCATTGGACAGAGGAAGTGACAGAACTGACCTTCCATTCCCGCAACATATCCTCCATGGAATCCAATCCTATATACACTTAATGGAGTCATTAGATGCTGTAAACGTGGCTTCTGATACAGTGAACAAGATTGAGAAGTTCCTTTTCCAGCCAAGGATAGAGAGTTCAGTAATGGGGAGACTTGGCTCGCCCGACAAAATGCCTAATTGGAAGTCGATTTTCGCTTCTGCTGGTTTCACCCCTGTGAGTTTCAGCAACTTCGCCGAAACTCAGGCAGAATGTGTGGTTAACAGGACTGCTGTGAGGGGGTTTCATGTGGAAAAGCGTCAAGCTTTGCTTGTGCTTTGTTGGCAGCGTCGAGAGCTTGTCTCAGCTTCTGCTTGGAGGTGCTGATGTGGCAATTTGACTGACTGGCAGGCAGGCAGGGGAGAGGAGGTTGGTTTTTCGATCGATTTGGTTTCGACTTAGTTTAATGTTGTTGTTATGTTAATAATTGAATTGGTGTTAATGATGCCTCCTTTTGGTATTAATATGATCTCCGCTGCTTGTTGTTATCTAGTTGAAAGTAGACCAACTAAACATCTAACTGGAGACTGTAGTAGGGGATTTATTTGTTTTCGAATGGACAATACTGCTTTTCGCTTTTGTTTTGGTGCTGGACAAGTGCTTACTTTACTAGTTAAGGCAGTGTAACTCGTTGTATACTTGCAATGAATTGGCAACTAGTGGAAAAGAAAAGACAACTTGAAATCTCTTCTAGTCTGTACTTGTCCAAAAAAACCTTTCTGGTTAATGCAGTCTCTTTATATTTCGGTCCTTTGTTCTACTTACTGATTTAGAATCTTATTAGAACATAGATAGATGAGCAGACCTTTTACTTTGTAAGAATCTACTTGTAAGTTGTTATGATTCAAGTGCTCAATCGCTGAAAACTCGACTTCTGTTCATGTCTTCTCGAGTTTCACAACTAGATATTTCACTTTATAATCCTCATGCTGAATTCTAGCTCGACTTAGAGACTGGTATATTTAGTTCGTACATTCTTCAACTCTAGACCATAGTCAATGCAGCTCAAGTTACCAAGTGTCTTTCTTTTCACTTAGTCTCTCTTAGTTATTGATTGGTTTGCAGCAACTAAGTATTAGTTGAAGTAATTCATAAAGTTTAAAGCTTTTATTGCATGAACTCTGGTTGTAGGCAATTTCACGACTGAATATTTGCGGGTTTTGTCTAGGTTTTTCGACTATCTTATATGGATGCAAGGCACAGGTTGGTATAACTTATAAGTAGAATCTCCTGAAACTTAAAGCTGCAGTTTTGAGTTAGCGAATGTGAAAGCTATGGATTATTGAATTATTTGAGCTGGCCATAAAATTATAGGCGATGTTGATGGTTAAAAACTAGAATTGTTGTAGCTGTTACAAGTCTGAAGATAATGTTATATATATTAATGATTGATTAGTTGTGCAGTTTGAATGTCATATCTTCTTATCATAAATAAAAAATAAATAAAAGAGAATGATTGTAATGTATTTTGTTCCTTGCTAACTGAAATTATATTTTATTCATTCAAAGGCTTGAGTAGATATTTTTATGCATACTTTATTCTTGAACTTATCATGCAAGTAAAAGCTTTGATGCTTATTCGTTTTTTTTTAATCATTCTATGTATTGGGTCCTTAGGATTAAAGAGAAACTCTCTCCAAATCAATGCCCTCGGCAAAAAATGGGAACCTACCAAGGTAATCTATTCTCCGATTCAGATTATATTGGTTGCCCCCTCTTTCTCTGTTCAATTCTTGTGTTGTTCATCTCATAACTTTGAGATTTCAGGTTGTTCCCCAAGCTGACAGAGTCCTTA
>CAOJBI010813581.1:0-10734 GCA_948277035.1 Euphorbia corollata
GATCTATTAAGAAAATTCATATAGAAATTATTATTCTTACACCTTAATAATTTTATTGCCCTTCTTTGTGATAGGCTGATGACGAAAAACTCAATGAATTTGAAGTTTGGCATGGTCTGGCTGATTTATACTCTAGGCTTCCGCATTGGAAGGATGTGGAAGTGTGCTTGGGAAAAGCTAAAGAGTTGAAACGGTACTCTGCTGAATTGCTTTTCATAGAAGGTAACTTACTCAACTGATAGTCAAATACGTTGACTGAGCAGTTCATGTTCTATTTAGCGTTTTATTTAACTTTAATCAAATCGATCTGCTTGAGATAGTTAAAACAAAGAGCTTAATGTTTTCCAAGTTATATTTATAATTTGAGTGATCTTTTAAACTTTGATCTTTGGCCATTCTAGCAAATTCTGATTTTACAAGTTTCATATTTCGGATATGGAACATTTCATAAAGTTTCTTTAGAATATACATAGGATTACTTTGATTAATTCATGGCCAAAGTTAGCTAGCTTAATATGAGGAGCAAGAGTTCGAAGTTTTTATTCTAAGTCGGTGAACGTAACTTAGTATTTCGTAGCTTCTTGTTTTATTATTGTTAAATTATAATGTGAATGCAAAGTTACCCACATTCTATATCAATTAGGGGGTTTTCAGTTGAAAGTGGGCAAAGTTGTTGTTCCAAGTCATTATGAGAATTTTAGAGAAATTTTCATCAAGCTCCCTTCAATCCAAATATTCACTCATACAATAAAGAAACCTATTGCAATGGCTATACAAAATAACCGTTACAATAGGTCATTCTATTGCAACGGTTGTACATGTAACCGTTGCAATAGTTTGCGTCACTAATGGTTGTAGAGCTATTGTAACAGTGGCCGTTACAATAGATGGATCTATTGTAACGGCGACCGTTACAATAGATCCATCTATTGTAACGGTCGCCGTTACAATAGGTTGGTTCTTGCCAATTTCTCTGAACCATTACATTAGAGCCAAATAACCGTTACAATAGACCTAACGCAATGGCAGTATCTGTAAAGCTTGTGATTTTGCTAATGTAACATTAAAGTGACCTATTGTAACAATTAACACACCAAATGTAACGCTAAACTGATGTTACAATTGTGCAGTTATGTAGTAGTGAAACAAACCGAAACAATCCACATTTCAAACAGAACGTAAGTGCAATCAACTGAGTCTTAACATCCATTTCTTGTCTTTGTTACCCTTTCACGTTCTTTCAAGATATGGATGGTATTATAGAACTTCCAGTAGCATCAAACTAAGTAGAACAAAAGAAGAATAAGTAGAACCAGTTATATACCAGTTTCTCAATTTTCCAGAAAAAAAAGAAGAAGAATATACCATTTTTTCAATAAGAGCGTACTGAGAAGAATTGTAAACTTAAAAAGGTTATACAATGTAAATAGTTTATTTAGAAGGTAAATTTGTAAATAACTTTCAAAAACCATACATTTTTTACAAATTCCCCTCATTTTAACAGGTCTACTTCTTATGTGGGTTATTACTCGTTCGTGCAGAGCCGATTCCACAAATACACCAAATTTTCATGGATAATTTGGCGAACATTTAATTTTCTAGGTTTGGTGTTGCTCATCTTGTTATTTCTTCAACTACCTATCAAAAAAATAATAGCAGAATTTATCGAAATTAATTGATTGCTCAGTATATTTAGTCACAATAGTAGAAATAAGCAACAACTTATAGTTATTGATAATAATGTGTGTATGGTTGGCTCTTGATCAATAAGTTAGCTCAATTGACAACGTAAGGTAAGTACTAAACCTGAACAAGATTATCTTAACGAAAATATTAAAAAAAAAAAGTTGGTTTTTACCTTCTTAACTTTTATGATTGATATATCGTAGGGAAAAAATGATTTACATTATACATACAATTAGCAATTGCTATTTCAAAAAAGTAATACAAAGATAATTCTCACATTCCTTACAGTTCTCATATTCTTAGTCCAGTGGTTAAACAAGACAGAAATTGATATACAATATTGGACGAATGAAAAGGTTAACACGTAACATTGACGAATATATGGTGGATAAGTTTCACCAGTTTTAAGGATTAAAATTAAAGGTAGCACATGAAGGCAACATATACACAAGTTTTAAAAATATGTAAACACGGTTTTTCGGGAAATTAAAAACATTCATCATGACATTCCATTATGTATTATAGTTGAATTTACATTTGAATACCTCAATAAACGTTAACTAATTCATTTTATTTATATTCCTTTGAGGAGAATGAAATGATTCTCATCCACATTTTATTGTTTGAATGTGGAATCGAATCTAGCAAGCGTATATATCTAAATTTGCAGACTATGCATTACGTTCAAGCGTTTTCGCAGAGAGATGCAAGTAACAGTAATTTATATTTACAAGGGAAAGAATTAACAAGTATACAACTTACAGAAATTCATGGAAGATTCAAGAATCATAAATTCCTTTTTTCATCTTCACTTTAAACTAGGAGCTATTTGCGATATTCTTTCGTCTTCCAGAAGTTCGTATGGATCAACATATTGTGGTGATGATCTGGCTATACCAGTTCCGTCGTGGACAAAATCTGACCCGAAATACTGCCAAATGTGAAAGTAAACAGATAAATATGGATTATCATCCCCTCTCATCGAACAAGGCAAACAATATATGTATATCTGTGTGTGTGTGTATATATATATTATGATTGTGTAAGAACAGAAACATGAATAAAATTGCACATACACAACATCAAAATGGCAAATGACGCGACGAGAGAGCCATGATGCTAGGATTTAGGAATCAACAGTTGGACAACAACCACATGAACTCATTCTAATAGCTTCATTCAAATTCCATAGTATTTCAAAAACAAATAGTTCCCGCGACCACATTGTACATTGTATGTGCCATGATAGCAGCATATTAAATACAACAAACAAGGTACTGAAAAGCTTAGATTATACACTGTTCGTGACTACCATAGACTGACAATTACTAGAGAAGAAAACAATGACAAACAATAACAGCAAGATACCGACCTGAGGTCTCAACTCCACAGGAAGAAAAAACTCTTCTCTCTGCTCAAAGAACAGAGCGGAACATAAAAAAAAAGGAGCTTCCTAACATGATTCTTCATAATCCTTTCTACACCTCTATATAGATACTAACTAAAGCACACTCTCTTGCAGCCAACTCTCAGCAGGTCACAAATCATGTGTCTTTTGACTCCTACAACCTTTCATTTCCAATAGCATCATCTTTAACTAAACAGAGGAGGAAGACAAGTAATGAAATGCAATAATGCCAAATGATTCAAATCCTCATCAGCAAACACCATGATCTTTCTTATATGTGCTTCAACACACAAAAAAATATTCATAATGAAAAAAGCCAATATAGGCCAACATTTGATACACTCATTCTAATTACAGAAGTCTATTGCAGTACTGTTTCCATTAATTGCATTATTATGTACTTCATAACGAAATGTTTGACTAGTTGCTAAGATAAAAATTGGCTCTTTAATTCCCTTCCCTCTTTTGTTCTATAGTTAGTGCAGGTCTCATGGCTACATAATACCAACTCATAAATCATAATACTTGAATTGTAATAGCTGTAACACATCTCGATTTAAATTCACATGACAATAGATTGAAAGATAACATCTCCCACTAGGTTTCAGAACCAACAAGTAATTTATCCGACTTCTCGGATACAGCTTAATAAAATTATGAACTACGATAAAGAAAGCATGAATCTGGAAAACAAATTTTGGCATAATACAACTACGTTTGCAACCTATTGAAAGAAACAACTCATTTGAGTTCCAATTCCATATTTGTAAAACAAACATATTAAACATGAACAGGTGGGTTAGAACTCACAAGGTAAAGTGCAGAAAAGAATCCCACTGTAATGACAATTAAAGGCCAAAATGCCAAGAAAAACGTTCCTCCAAGTGTAAGCAAACGTTGGGCTCGAGGGATCAAACCCTGAAAATGAAGAAAAACAAACTGTGTAACTATATTACATGTGCATGATCACTATCCAAAAGCAATAAAGAACAACTTCCAGCAGAAAATACGAACAAAGTCAAAATACACAGCCATGACAAAGATCCACATATTCTTAAATTCATTAGGAAGAGAAATATTCAAGCTTTAAACACAAACCAATAACATATGCAAATTAATAGTCATCCTCTTCGGCTAAAGTTTCTGTTACAAACATACATGGATAATATGCAGTGTTATCCTATTAAAATGAAAATACTGAGGAATTATTGAAATAAAAAAGATACTGAACGAAATAGAGTACAAATATTAAGTAGCAACTCCAGAAAATAACAATCTCATCTTCTTAGTTCTTACATATTAAGTTTTGAATAATAAAAACTCTGTAAATTGATAAGATCTCAATGACCAGATTAATTGGGAAGTCAGAAAAATCATTACAAAAGTTTTATCCCAAAAATTAACATGACAAAGAGCTGAGATATCACTTAAAGACACCTTCATTTCAATGATACGAGCGGCTCAAGGAGGTTATTCAATCTTAAGCATAAACAAACACCTATTTAGCACGGACCAGGAAACGCCAGAAATAGCTTGACTTTCGGTTTCCAAAACGAAAACTGAACATGAAAGTAAGTGTATACAATTTCCGTGCTACATAACTAAACACAAATAGTTGTCTAAGAAGTCAAGTGCTCATAACTTACGCAAAGATTCAATCAAAAGTCTGAGTCACTTCAATTAGAACTATATCAACTTTAATTATAAAGAAGAAAATTGAAAACAAAGCTTTACATAAGAGAAAAGCAAAGAAAAAGCTTAACAACCTCAAGGCCTTCGCTGTTCAAAGCCATGGAGCGTTCTCTTTGATTAGCAAGGCTCTGATCAAATTCAGTAGAGACTGTATTTCTCTTGAAGTAATCTCTAGCCTCATCTCCTATCTTCATCTCATCTTCTGCACCATAACTGCTCTTCTTCGACTCTTCAAGCAATGAAGTCGGAGTCATCCCTCTCCTCTTCAATTCCTTCATAAATAACGACTCCGGCGGTTCACGATCATCACCTAAAGCAAAAAATTCCGGCAACAGTCGAAACACATAACCGAAAAGAAAACCACACAAAATAAACAAAAGTTACCATTGGTTTGCTTATCTCCATCTCGGACTGAACA
The DNA here is from genome assembly GCA_948277035.1 of Euphorbia corollata. Taxonomy (NCBI): domain Eukaryota; kingdom Viridiplantae; phylum Streptophyta; class Magnoliopsida; order Malpighiales; family Euphorbiaceae; genus Euphorbia; species Euphorbia corollata. The sequence continues at coordinate 5,205 of CAOJBI010813581.1, forward strand.
TCTAATCCTCAAATTAGGTAACCGTACGCATCTTTTCCAGCTAAATCTACTATAATTCTTCAATCTAATAACTGTTTTCCCGCAATCTAATTTACCGGGAAAATCCGACTGGGAAACGGAAATCGGAGACAAAGTAGATTTGAGTAAGTACAACGAAGCCATAGTTGCATAAGGTGGTGTTTGGCATGAGAGCTGCAAATGATTGAAAGCTTTAAGCCTCCATGGAATATAGTTCAAAGGAAGAAAGGAAGGGGAGAATAACGGGAGGTGATGACTTTGAGATATTTGTCCCTTTGTGTGGCTTTTGAGGCGTATTTTAGTTTGAGGGGCTTATAAGGAACTAAGTTGCGCGGGGGGAAGCGTGAATCAGTTGGATTTTGTGGCGTGGAAGTTGAGTGACGTCGCGGTGGGAATTGCCCACACAATTCCAGTCTCTACAAGATTGAAGCAAAAGCAAATTATTTAATTTGACTTATATAAATCAATCAAGCAAATCCCACGGTTGGAATTTGATATATATATATATATATATATATATATATATATATATATATATATGCTCCAGAATTTTCATTTGCATTTTTCTTCAAGATTTTCAATTACTTTTTCAACTTATTTAATGTTAATTTATAAATAAGAAATAATATGTTTGCTAAATTGAAGTATAAATTGAGAAGTGTTTGTTAACAATATGAAAAGAATTTTTTTGACTTAAAATACTAGATTTTAAATTGTTAGAATATCCAACCCGTTCATAACGGGATCGATTAAAATTCGATTCAATTTAGTTAAATAGAATAAATTGAATAACAGTAGACCTGTTCGCGGGTCGGGTTACCCGCCCAGTCCGAGCTCGTTTCAATGGACCGGGCTTGAACACTTATTTTTTAAAAAAGTCCGGCCCGAACCCAAGCCCGACAAAATCCGAAGTTTTATGGGTCGGGCTTAGTTTTTATATAAATACCCGAGTCCGACCCAACGAATAAATTTTTTACTTTTTATATATTTATATATTAAATCTATACGTGTTTTAAACTTTTAAAAAATTTTATTCTATTAAATTCGGGTACTTAACTAAAATAAATATTATCAAATATTAAAGATTTTAATTAAACGATATAATTATAAGTAAAATTTAAATATATTTTACGTATTTTATTTTTTTCTATTTAATTTAATAATGAAATTTATGAAAAAATAAATGTTCACGGGCTTGGGAATGACCTTGTAAGCCCGGCCAGGGCCCGGTCCGGGCCCGAAGTTCTAAAGTATGGGCTTGGGCTGATGTTTTTAGTGAAAAGCCCGTCAAGCCCGGCCCGAACCCGGCCCAGTCCGTCGATGAATAGGTCTACTCTCAATCACTTTGAAATAATAAACTATGTATATTATCAACAATATCCATATGCATATATGTAACAAACCAATATAAAAACCAATAATTAAATCCATAATATTTAACCAACAAAAACAACCATAAGCACAATATTTGATTTTCTTCATCATTATCATAAGAGTTAACAGTTTTGATTTTTAAAATTATAATATTTCGATTTTTCTTTTGATTTCGGATTTTAGAAAGCCAAAATAAAAAATCGAACCGAACCGACTATAAATTATATATATATATATATTATCATTATCCTACTTTCTTATTTTCGGATTCATATTCTTTCAATGTCACACACATTTTTTTTAAATGATATCCAATCGTCATTATTTACTATTACTTTGTTTATTTTGTATTTATAATTGAAAGATAATAAAATTATTTCATTTTATGTTGTTTATTTAATTAGAATTTATGATATATTATTGAAATAAAAAATGTATATAATACATACAAAGATAAACTGGACTTTTGAAAAACAAAACTATATAAGTAAAAAAGATATAAATTCATCTTATATCAAAATAACAACATTAGAACGTCGCTCTTAAAACGTTTTGTATATGATATATTTTAAGAAATTCGATTATAACCGAAACCGAACTGAAACAAAACCGAAATTTGGTTTAAACGAACCGAATATACTTCGATTTGGTTTCAATTATTATTTTTCTAACATTTTGGTTTTTGGTTTGGTTCGGGTTTGGTTTAATTTTTAACCGAACTGAGTTTTTCTCACCCGAACTCCGAAGGATTTAAATGAAAATTGAAAACGGGTCGGGTAGTATTATTTTTGGTTCACATTCACTTGACAAATTATTGTACCTATTTTACTATGCCTACTTTAATCTTTACACATAAAATTATTAATTACCATTTCAAGCAAATATAGAAGTATTCGCGAAAATCCACAAAAGTTTATGAAATGAAAATTAAAAATTCGAGTACTGAAATTATTTTACAAATTTAGTTAAAATTCATGTCAAAGCATCTTTAGTAGAATGTGAATTTTAAAATTAAGTCGTATATGGAATAGAAGTTCACATTAATGATATAGCAATAATTTTAGAAATAGACAATATATATCTATAAGATGAAAATAATAGATGGGCTATTTCAATTTGAATTCTATATTTGCAAAATTATATAATAATAAAAAGACTTAATTTAAAGGTCAAAAAATTATTGTATTTAGTATTAAAATTTTTGTTGACTTATCATTCTATTTGGTTGGTTACATGTAGAAAATTAAATAGACATTGTCTACAATTTGGGATGACACATAAACTATGTCAGATTGGAAAGATGGATTAGAAGATATACTGTAAATAAATTTATTAAATAATTATCTATTGTGTCAAAACAATTAGTGAAATAATCAATCTAAAGAGCATTTGAAGTAGTCAACCGCAACGGATCATATAAATAATATTATTGGATATAAGATATTTTCGAGTGTGAAATTAATAAATTTATGAAAACAATATCATAAGGCAAAAACCAAAATTTATCTAAGACCTTTTTTTCAATACTATGTAAGACTTTTATATCATGTACGTAGTATTAATTCGAAAAAAGAAAAATCTAGGATTACATTTACGAAGATTAATTGAATTTGGATAAATACAAGTAAATTATCTTAAATTGTCTAATGATTATTACTAAAATCACGATTTATAAAAGTTCCAAATTAAATCATATCCTAGAAGGGACGAAGTATTCTTCCTATAATATAGGTAATCTAAGTAAGCGCGCAGTTGGTAATTTGAAAAAGAAAACGCAAATTACCCAAATGAGTCAACATGTGTAGTACAAGAGATTATTACTGTCTTATATTTTGTCCACTCTGCATAATTTTCCGTATTTTTTTTATTGTTTGTTTATTTATAAATTTTAGACTTTTATAATATAATTTTTCATATTTGCATTGAATATAAAAGTTTTGCATTTTGTTTTAAAATTTCAAAGTCTTGTTGTCTGTTGTCCTGTCTGCTTCCAGAAACTATTCACATATTAGATATTTAACTTTTCATTGTCTAGATAATTTCTATAATAATTGATTTTTTTAACCGAAGATTATATCATAATTCATTAATAAGAAACGATACATGCTCTAATTAAATGTGAATAAAATTGAATCCAAGTTCCTTTTATTTATCGATGAACTAACTATTTTAACTAAGACATGTACAACCTGATTCGCAATTCTAATAACATAAATAACACGAATAAATGAAAAATGTTTAATAAAAATCTCATAATAATTGTTTTTGAGAAAAATATTTATTAACAGAAAAAAGTAAAATAGTGTTTAATAATTAAATTTAGGAAATTAAAACAATACTCGATATACAAATATATAACATTACACACTTAATTAAGTAAGAATTAGTCAAATTAGAGGGTAATTCAAAGTCAATATGCATGAATTACATGGACCACACAATATTATATGTTATTATTTTTTTTTTGAAGAATATTATATGTTATTATTGGTGTAATAATTATTAGTTAGTTTGTGAGAAAGTCAAAGCTGGTTATTTTTAATAGTCTCCACGTCTTAATTCATCATACTTTTTTTTCTCCTTATTTTTTGGTCAATAATTCACACTCTACATTCTAGAATGCTTACTTGAATGTATTATGTGGTATTGAATAGTGTTATTAAAATTGTACCAATTGCTTAACGTTGTTGAGACAACATGTCTAAATAAAAATAAAAATTGATACAATAATAATTTAAAATACTTTTTCTAATACAAAGTTGTTTCATATATTTATATTATAAACACATATATTAAAGTATTTTTATATTATGAAATTAATTGTTTGTAAAACCATTGGTTAAACTCCTATAATACCGGTAATAAAGCGTATCAGTAGTTTCACCTGTTTAATATCCGATACGATTACGAAAACATTCGTATAATATATAGCTATATGCCAAACTTGAGTCCACAACTATGAGCCAAACTTGTATGCTCATTTTACTGGGAAATGCATAATCATTAGAATTTTCCTTCTTTTTTACCAAAATGGAACATATACATGTATATATATGATATAAAGAAAAAATAATTTAAATTTTTTTAATCTCCAAATATTTAATGGGAAAGAGAACATCAATCCCCAACCCAAAATAATTCTCGAACCCGATATTTTATACTCATGGAAAAAGGAAAATTAATTAAGAAAATAAACATATTAAATAAATTGGTCAAACCTGATAAAAGTATAATTTTTAATTTATAATAAGTAAAAACATTTAACTTTACATTAAGTATTGAATAATCATAAACGATTTATTGTAAAATGTAATCATATTATACGTATAATTGTTAATTTATATATAAGTATTAAAAATTGACAATATCGTTAAAATTTAATATTAAACTCCATTCCATTATTTATAATTTATCCATTATCGAATAGGTTTTATAGTTGAATTGATAATAATTATATAGTATTGTTTTAGTTTATTTAATCATTATAACCAATTATATTATTTTATTAGTTTTTTTTACCCATCAATATGAAATAGTTTGACTTTTAGTTACTACATTGACAAAATAAATTGCATTATTTTTATTTTATTAGAGAACCGAAAAATCATTGATAGAGAATGAAGATTTCCTAACAAAATATATGAAAAAACTTTTTCTAAATACTTAATGGATGTCGTGTAAAGATTTTTTTTTTCTGAAATCTTAATGGGGAAATGGATGGACGAATTCCCTTATCGAAATGGAGAAAGAAGGTGAAATCTTCATTCGAATCCTAGATTTTTCAAACATTAAAAAATCCACATTTTTTACAAATATTTATTAAAAGAATTAACTAATTTATCATTCATAATTTGTAATGAAATTCTTTTTTTAAAATACTAACTTATAATTTTAACAAGCTTATAATTCCTCTCTTTTAATTTATACAAGATAAACTTTTGAAAATGGTGAAAAATGAATTAAGAATCTAAACTAAAAATCTAAATTAGCAAATAAAAACAATAAAAATTAAAGCCTAAAGCGACAATTAGGAAACACCAGATCAAAGAGAGTAAATATTTGCAACATTACCACTAGATCAAAGAGAGTACATATTTGTAATTGTAACATTACCACAATTCATTGTGTGTGTGTGTGT
>CAOJBI010815356.1:0-10422 GCA_948277035.1 Euphorbia corollata
AACTTTCCGAACTCCGATTCGGCCCGAACTTGGTCCGGACCGGAAATTTTCAGTGTTTGCGGAAAGTGATTTTTCAAATCGGTGTTTGCGAAAAGTGATTTTTCGAAATTCTAATTTCTATGCACGATACGGCTCCTTTTAGGCTCTCGAAACCCTGGATATGAAATAGACATTGTGTCCTCATTGGGCTTTGACGGACCGTGCTAACAGTTTGCCCCTCATGTATATAAATTTTGAAAGTTGATAATTGGATATACACGAAACAGCTGGGGAAAAAGATGCATGTGTGAATGAATTAACATTTGCTTAGTTCGACTTATTTTAGAACAAAATATTTTGCCCCTTCGATTTAACAAATGTTAATGCAATAAAAATATATTTTATGTGAAAATACATTTTTACAACATGAGAATGCGTTTTTTGAAATTGTTTTTGTGCGTGTGAACATGATTTTTTTATGCATGAGAATGCGATTTTGAAATTAGTCACGGTCTGCCTATGCATGATGCAGAGTTTGGGCAAAGGATCATACCTGCCCCTAGTAGCTTTGATGATGATGGTGTTGACTTCGTTAATCAGTTTTCTCATCTGGGAGTTTAGCACTATCAGCCGCATTGATTGGTTCAATTCATGTGGGTCGGATCCTGATCCGGATCTTAAATGGATGGATATCCATGTCCAATAGGATTTGGAATTGAATTTGATTCATGGGTCGTTCGATCTGGGTCGGATTGAATCATCAAAATGGGTCGGGTTTGGATCTGGGTCGGATTAGACCGTTGGATCAGACTGTTGGATATAGACTAGGCTAGTAACTAGCCGATCGACTATTTACTTCCCTCATTATAAATTGGCAGCAGTCCGACAGAACACCCATCGCAGCCGCTCTTTTCTCCTTCTCTTCCAATTTTACACAAAATCCGGTCATCCAGGCTTTGATTTCTTGTTTCTCTCAACCTCTTGCAATGATTTCACTTCTCTTTTTTCCTTTATTTCCGATTTTACTCTGCTTTTCGGAGTTTCAATGTGGTTTAAACTCGATACAATCGGTTATCCCCTCCCGGTTATGAACCCCGAAATGAGGGATGTTGACGTTGATGGAGAGATGATTACCATTCCTTGGAGTTATTACGGGCTGGATAAGACAGTGGCTGGGCTTCCGGTGATTTTCCGGCGAGACGAATATCTTTCCCGGAACTATGTGAGTACCTAAATCCTCTTAACTTATGATTTTGATGTCAAAATTAGAGCTAGGATTGAGAAATGATCACATTTGTAAATTTTGGTATTTTTTGAGATTTTGAGAAATTTATTGAAATTAGGATGAAATTAAATGATATATGGACATTATATGATGTTATGATATGCTATATGTTGGTGCATTGTGGTGAAAATTAAAAAAATTGAAGCGAAAACTTGGATTTTTAGGGAATATGGGCATTCGGTGAAATGCATGCGTTCTGTCCAAGTAAATGGTCGACCGACCTTTTACTAGTTAGTGAATAATCGTTCGGCCATTTACTGGTTTAGTAAATAGTCGTTCGGTCATTTACTTGGGCAGAATGCTAAATTTTTAAATTTTTCATGACATAAATGTGTAATGATTTTAGGTCACTAGATACCGTCCTGCCAGCATTAGACATGCACATGTCTGGTATAGAGCCCTTTCCGCAGAGGCTATGGATTTTGTTGATGGTACTTTTGTTGGCACTTTGTTGAGGGATGTTGAGCATAACCGCAACTTAGGCTATCCTCGCTTGAGAAATTCCACCTCTTCCCCTCTTATAAATAGATGGTCTGATACCATCCATACCTTTCATCTTAGCTGTGGAGAGTTTATCATTACACCTGTTGATTTTTGCACCATTACCGGACTTCCTTTCCATGGGAATGTTATTCAATTCAACTGCGCCTTGGAAGTCCTTCCTTATGACCATGCACTGATTGAGAGACTCATCGGCTATTCTGGAATTCATCACCGTAATCGAGTTTCGTGTGATGCTTTGATGAAATTTTGGACAAGTAGAAATCGGCCTGCAGGTTTAACCGTCCGTTAGGAAATACGGGCCTTCTTAGCTGCCATGCTTACCCATTATGTTTTCTTTACTGGGGATGCCGCTGTGAATTTGAAAATCCTTCCCAGTTTGATTGACTTGGAAAGCTTCAATGGGATGGCCTGGGGATGAGCAGCTTTAGGGCATTTGTATTGGGCTCTCGATTAATGTGTAAAGAAGCAAAGAGCAGAGTTCAAGGGATCATTGGTTACTCTTGGGGTAAGAATAATTGAATTTCATCATTTTTTTTACCTTATTTGCCTTTTCCCTACCTTGCAGATTTGGTTCTTTTTTACCAACATTGCTAGAAAGTCGTGGTTGAGGAGAATCAGAACGATTCCTACTTTTCCCAAATTTCCTCACTTTTTTCAAAAATGGGAGACTGATGGCTGGAAACAAACCATGTCCCGTCTGTGTAGCCTTACTGATGTTCACGTAATTTTCATAACCTTTTGCATTTGAACCATTTTGACATTGATGATGCATCTTTTTGACTTGCCATTTCATGTTTGCAGGTCATCTCATCGCCTTGGGGTCCTGAGGAATTCTGGTCAGAGGCTATGACTCGCACCTTACCATTTGTCCATAGACTATTTTTTATGGAGTGCCCTCAGTTTGTAGAGTGGTATCTCGGAGAGCGTATCATTGGCTATGATTTACCAATCAGCAGACGGTTAGTGCCTCCACATGTTCCTTCATGTGTACTTAGACCTCACCTCGCTCTTGACCGTATCGTTTTACACGGAGATGGGGTCCCCCAAGTGCTTGACGGTCCCGAGGGTTTTTATTCCGAATTTTGTGCAACTCAACTGCTGGGTTGGCCTCCATTGGATCCCATTCCTGACGATTTATCCTCGGAGGAGGGTAATGATGATGACCATAATGGTGACATCGGTCCATCCAGCGGACGGGTAAAATTTCTAATCCTTCTTTTACTTGACCGCTGATATGACTTGGAATCTAACTTGTACCTTTTTAATTCTCAGGGAAATCAGTGTGGTAGGAGTAAGAGAAGTAGAATTGACACCAATGCTCCCAGGTCTTCTACTTTTGGGGCTCTAGCTCATACATCGATGGACCACCAAGTCTACAGTGGAGGTTCCCATTCAACAATGACGGTGTACGACCAGAGTTTGCATCATCTCTTTATGATGGTATGCATAAGAATGCATGAATGATATGAATGTCATGATATGCATGCATGCATGACATTACTAATAATATTTATGAAAATATTTCAGGATCAGATTCAGGCATTAAACTCCGAGATTCAGCATCTGCAGAGAGGTGAGGGACTTGAGGGATTCACTGCCTCAGCTCCAGGCGTTCCACCTCCACCTCATTTTCCACACTGGCCTCCTCCGGACCAGCAGTAGTAGACCTTGATTTTCTGCTTTTAGGCATAGACCTTATGAACTTCTGAACAATTTATTTCCATTTGAACAATTACATTTCTCGGCTGTATATGGGCCTAATTTTTGGTTGGTTTGTGTGGCCCGAACATTGCTTGTAGGATGATTTATTTCCTGCTTTTGACTTCTCATTTGCTTTGCTTTCTTGAAATGACTTCGAACAATTCATCATTAATAAATAACAAACACAGAACTTGGGGTAATCTGCAAGTGTGGCAAATTGCCCCACGTTCTGCGTATAGCAAAATGCTAATAATCATCAAATTAATCAAACAAATCAACCATCATGGATGCATTCAAATCATAACTCCACAACTACTTGGCCCGTTTATCGAAGAATGACTGGAAGCGCCACGAGCTTTGCGGTCTATGGAACCTGAGAACCTTCTTCTGCATCAGCTTGCTTCCCAATTTGTTAGAAGCTGCCATCAACTTTTGGGACCCGATTGATCATGTCTTTCGCTTCGACAATAATGAATTGTGCCCAATGCTAGAGGAATTTAGCGCCATCCTGAATATCCTAGGCAATCGGAGCCCTGCCTTTCCCGGCTTCAATGTTCAATATTCAGGAAGACTACTGCAATGCTTCAAACTTCCTTCAAGTCACAGACATCAACTCATTTCCCCAAATCCTGAAGATCCAGGCTTGGCTCTAACTGCTGCTTTGAGGATATGCTCACGCATGATACCTTCCAATGAAAGCTGGGTGCCGTTAATGTGCCTGCTACTGATGAATAGTTACCTTTGTGAATCAAACAGCCTCACTTGCAGCTTCAACTTTGTTCCCATCATTGAACAGATGATCGCGGGTGCATCCCCTATCTCGATAATACTTGCGGAAACACTGATTCATTCGGATTCGGTTCACAACTCCTCAGAAATTGCTATCCAAGGAAGCAATTTCATGTTACAGGTAACAAACCATCCAACCTTTATTCTTCGATAATCGTACCTCTCGGTATTAAATTTTTTTTTTTCAGCTCTGGTTAGTTGAAAAACTTAACATTCTTACAACTCCAAGAAACAAACTGCCATCCAACTATAATCCATCCGACTATTGGCAAATACAGATAACGAACAAGGATTCCGATATGGCTACCTGGTTCTTCATTCTTCAGAACATTTCAACTGACACCATCCGATGGACATGCCCCTGGTGGAAAATTGAATATGTAACCACTTGCATCTGGTTCAACGGAGTAGTCTTGCTTGGCTTGAACAAGATCACTTTTTATTCACTCAACCGCTTATGTAGACAATATGGTCAACCGCAATATATTCCGAAGCTGCTCTACAATTTCGCTGAATCTGAATTGACTCATCTCTGGTGCAAGAATTTCATCAAGAAATGGGCTATGTGAACAATGGTTCCACTTCAGTCTGACGATTCTTCTGATATCTCTGTCGACGAGACTTATCTGCACTGGATTTCTTTGGTGAAAACACTTGCCACGGTAAAAGAAAGGCGTGAGATGATGATGAATCTTTTGACATCTACTAGCGATCCCGGCAAGTGATGTACCAGACTGCTATTATATAAAATCTTATGTGTGCTAAATCCTAGCCTTATCTTGTATTACAGAAAATAAAAGGCTATAAATAAAATATGCTCTTGAGTGTGTTTTCCTTTATAACAATGTCATGTAACCATTTAATGCGCACATTTAATGTTTTTAACACACAAACACCTTCAATGCATCAAGAAATATATTAAAACATAAAAGAAAATAATACTTACTTCCAATTATTATCCACTGCAGTCTAAGGTTCTGAACAGATTTTACCAAAGGCCGTATTTACTCTCTTCTTAATTTTTTCCTAAAAGTCCTCACCAGCCGTTAGCAGATTTTTTTTAAATGAAATATTGTTTTAGCTTGTCCCTATTGACAGGATTAATGAACTCATTTCCATTCAAATCCATGATCTTCGCAGCTCCTTTGCTAAGAATCTTCTTGATCATGTAAGGTCCATCCTAGTTTGGCTGAAATTTTCCCCCGACATCAGTATGCAATTTCCTCGATTGTTTCAACACTAAGTCCCCTGCCTTTAACGGCTGAGTCATCCATTTCACTTTACGATTGTAAGCCTGTGCCATTCTCTGTTGATACATCTGAAGATGATCCAAGGCTACTAACCGCTTCTTATCAATCATATTCAGCTCATCATACTTAGCCTGGCCCAATCATCCTCTAACAATCTTGACTCAAGAGCTACCCTTAAAGACTTAATCTCAATTTCGGCTGGTAACACTGATTCAGTCTCGTAAACCAAAGAGAAAGGCGTCTGTCCTGTCGGTGTCCGAACACTAGTCCGATAACCCCATAGCGCGTATGGCAAATGATCAGCCTAATCCCTGTACCTGCTAACCATTTTTGACAAGATCTTCTTAACTGACTTGTTAGCTGCTTCAACCGCACCATTGGCTTATGGTCTATAAAGTGATGAGTGGTGATGCTCAATGTTGTATGCCTCAATCAACTCTGCCATTTCTTCTTGAAATTGGATGTTGTTGTCTGTCACTACGTGATGCGATACTCCAAACCGAGCGAAGATATGTTTCTTGATGAACTGTGCCATCTTCTTTGCAGTAACTCCAGTATAGGATTCTGCCTCTATCCACTTCGAGAAGTAATCAACTGCTACAACAATATAGTGATGCCCGTTGGTGGAGGATGGCCTTATTTCCCCGATGATGTCAATCCCTCATGCTGAAAATGACCAAGGCGTAGTCAAAGCCTGTAAATCTATTAGAGGAAGATGATTGATGCTTCCGTAAATCTGGCATTCATGAAAAAGCTTTACTTCTTCAACACAATCACTTAGCAAGGTTAACCAAAAATATCCCAAACGTTGAATTTTTTTGGCTAACATTACACCATTCATGTGTGGTCCGCATGATCCTGCGTGTATTTCCCGCATCAGCTTTCTAGCTTCTGTTTACGAAAGACAATGCAGCAACAACCCATCTGAAGACCTCTTAAACAACTGATCATCCACCAATCTGAACTGTACTGCCAATATTCTGAGCGAGGTTCTGTCTGAATCAATAGCTTCTTGCGGATAAGTCCCGTCTTTCAAGTACTGAATAATACCTGAATACCATGGCTGCTCCTCTTCATTACTGATCTGAGCTATCGACAAGTAGTACGACACCTTAGTCATCTCAACAATTAACGGCTTAATCGGCTGCTTTTGAGGTCTTTACCACATTGATACTAGAGTCACTAGAGAATCAGCCATATGATTTTCCTCCCTCGGCATGTGACAGAATTCACACTTGTTGAATAGCGTGGCTTTTACCCATATGGCTTCCAAGTACGGTATGAGTGATTCTTCCTTCAACTCACATTCACCCGTAATTTGATTGATGACTAAAGCTAAATCTCCAATAATCTTAACCACGTCAACCTTCATAATGATTAATGAAGACATCCCGAATAAACATGCTTCATATTCATCTCCATTATTGGTTGTCGGAAATTCCAATCTTTTGGATAAAGGAATGATTTTGCCATCCAGAGTGATGATGATTACTCCAAGTCCAGCTCTTCTCTTGTTTATAGCACCGTCAAAGAACATCATCCATTTACCATATTCCTCAGTTAACGTGGCTAACTGCTCATCTAGGAAATCTAATTCTCAACATAGTCGAAATCGATTGGTTGGTTTGGCAAAAATTCAGCTACTGCTCGTCCTTTAATGACCTTCTTGGTGACGTACTCAATATCAAATTCTGACAGCAATAACAACCATCTAGACAATTTTCCTACAAGTGTTGGTGTCTGGCAAAGATACTTCATTGGATCTATGCGGTAAGACTGGAAATAATGGCGTAGTTTCTTTGTCAACCATACCATAGCAGCACATGTCTTTTCCACGATCGTGTAACACGATTCATAATCCAGCAGTTTCTTACTTAGATAATAAATCGAATACTCCTTTTTGTCTTCCTGCTCTTGAACCAACATAGCCCCTATCAACCTTTCTTCAAATGCCAAGTACAACATCAATGGCTTTCCAGGAGTGGGCGGTCTCAGCACCGGAGGGTTCACCAAATATGCCTTTATCTGTCAAAGGCTATCTGGCACTGATCATTCCAAATAACAGGTTGTTGTTTCTTTAACAATTTGAAAATATGTTCATAGATCATTGTATGTAGAGCTATAAACCTACTGACATATTGTAAAGAACCAAGAAAGCTTTGAACCTCCTTCTCCGTCTTTGGCATGGGCATGCTCCGAATATCTTCAATCTTATCCGGATCCATCTCAATTCCTTTTTGGCTGACTATGTGCCCCAAGAGCTTCCTTGAGGTGACTCCAAACACACATTTCTTTTGATTGAGCCTTAAGTTTTACTTCTCAATGCGAGTCAGGAATCTATCCAATATTGCCGGATGTTCCTCGGGAGTAGCTGACTTTACCATCATGTCATCAATGTACACCTCAACTTCCTTATGGATCAAGTCATGCAGCAGGGTGGTAACAGCCCTTTGGTAGGTTGCCCCGGCATTCTTCAGCCCAAATGGCATAACCCTATAGCAGTACGTGCCTCATTCCATGATGAAAGCCGTCTTGAATTTATCAATCACATTCATCAATATCTGATTATACCCTGAAAACATATCCATGAATGAATACATATCTTCCCTAGCCGCGTTGTCAATCAGTACATCGATGTGGGGAAGTGGGAAGTCATCCTTCGGAGTGGCCTTATTCAAATCTCGAAAGTTAACACAAACTCTCACTTTTCCATCTTTCTTCGTAACTGGAGCCACATTAGCCAACCAAGTCGGATATTCAACAACCTCTAGGAATTTTGCCCTGATCTACTTGGTGATCACTTCTTTTACTTTTTCAGCCCATTCTGGTCGAAGTCTTCACATTTTCTGCTTAACCGGTCGAACCTTAGGATCAGTCGGAATTCAATGCTCTGCGATGTATTGATCAACTCCTGGCATATCATCATAGGACCAAGCGAATGCTAAAGTGTGATCTTTTAAGACTTTTATTAACTCTATCTCTTGCTCAGTGGATAAGTTATTGGAAATAAATATCATTTTAGGTTCTTCATTCGTGTTTAAATTTATTTCTTTTAGAGTAATATCATGTATGTTAAAAACATTAGATGAATGCTGGAATGGATATGCATGATTGTTATCAGGAACACCACACAAATAAGCAAAATTATTCATCTTATGAAAGTCATCACACATAACATTATCGAAAATATTGGAAATAGATACAAAAGACTCATCCTCATCTTCCAGAGGTGGAAGGTCTTCTGTTGGTGTGTCTGACATTGGTTCTGTTGACTCCATTTCTTATTCCACTTTCGCCTTTCCTTTCATGAGCTTAGCCATTTTTGAAATCAGCTAGTTGATTTTTTCCTCAGAACTTGGCCCAGTAGCTCTCTTTACATGAGCTTTGACCATTTCTAGCAATGCATTAGCAGATTCTCCCATATTCTTCTCCTCTGTATTGACTGGATTTCCTGGGATAGGTTCAGCTATTGTCTCCTCATCCCTTATCATGTTGATGTTTGGAACCTGGCCATATTTCAAGAAATCTACAACATCTGAAAAGATTTCAAAACCAGGAATCAACTTACCTCCATGCTCAACCATCTTCGGCTCTCCATTATATAGGCTTTCAGCATGACGTCGGAAAATATCCACCATGTTAGCTCTTTCAATTTTAGGCCTCTTGCTGGTATTTCCTTTGTACCCCAAGCCAGTTGGCTTCAATTCTCCTGCCATGATGTTGAAGGATGTAACTCCTTACCCCTGTGCCCCTAGACCGGTACCGAGCTTGTGATACCGCTTCATATAGTTTTTGACCCATGGAGACCACTGTCATTCTAGAATTGATTCTTCATCTGATAATACAGAAAACCCGATCATTTGGTGGCTTTCAACTCCTAAAGAAGCAACCGTGGACTCCTCGTCAGCTTCAAGAGTAACAATCTTCCCCCGAAACGGAATCTTGACTTTCTGATGAAGGGTAAAAGGAACTCCTCCCAAAGCATGAAACCATGGACGACCAAGAACGAGAAAGTTACAGGGATGTCAATTACCGTAAACACCACTATAGAAGATATTTCATCAATGACAACCTCGGCTTCAAAAGTTTCGATCACCGCTCTTTTTGAATTGTCGTATGCTTTGATGACTGTAAAGGACTTCTTCAATGCTTCCTCCTTTATACCCAAGACCGGTAAGACTTACTTTGGGCATACATTCAATGCCGACCCGTCATCAACCATCACACATGGCATGACTTTCCTGAGTACCTTAGCTTTCAAGTACAAGGCTCTGTTATGGAGCAAACCTTCATTGGGTAAGTCTTCTACAGAAAAAGTGATATCGAGAATAGTTACCTTATCAACTTGGCTAACTAGAGCACACATCTTGGTGGGAGAAGTCAGAGGTGAAGCTTCCATCTCCATAATCTTTTTCACAATGGTTAACCGGTGGCTTTGTGAATTGAGCAATAAATCCCATATGCTCATTTTTGTGGATGTTACCTTCAACTGGTCAACCAACGGCTTCTCGATTCCATCAACTACCATAGGGACTGGTGGATCACTCCTCACTGCTGGTGGTTACACTGCTCCAGTAACCCTTCCTCCTCTAGTGATGGGGAGAATAGGTTTTTCGATTGTAGAGTGATGTCCCATGGCTGAAGAACATGCAGCTGGGTGGACTTCGAAAACTTCAAATTCATCAAAGTCATCCGGAAGGTCAATGTCCTTCATGCCTATTGGTTTTTCCTTCACTGCCGCGATCGTAGACTTGCCATTGGAGAATGGCCACTGCATGAATGGAGCAATTGGCTTCTTTACATCTTCTGATAAAGGATTGCCTTTCCTTATCTGTGTGTGAATACTCGATTTTTCAGCTCGGAAAGCTAGTCGAGCGGCACAAGGAAGCTCCGGTAAAAAGTCTCCGGAAGCAT
>CAOJBI010815702.1:0-12858 GCA_948277035.1 Euphorbia corollata
CCCTGAACTTTTCCAATATAAGTCAGTTTTGACCCTAAACTTTCAAGTTGAAGGCTATCTAAGGACTCCATTGTCAAGAATGAAGCTTTTTGGTTCTACTTTTAATGATGTGAAATGAGCAGTATGAGGTTTAGGGATTTGTGGTAATTAATGGTTAGATCGTGCCTTTCTCCGTATAGTGAAAGGTGGTTTGCTTACTCTTTCCTCAGCTTCTCTTCACAAAGTCATGTCACTGTTGTATATGCATTTATGCTGAAACGTAGCTTGAGTTTCACTAAGCACAATTTACAGAAATAATGTCTTGCAGAGTCAACAAACATATTCTTGACGTGGAGCAGGATACAACTATTCATGATAAGATAAAGAAAACGACGTTGCTCGTACACCTGAAATATACAATTCCTTGCAATTAAATTAATCTGTTTACTTTTGGTGATTTTTTTGTACCTCTACCACTCACTATACATATCTAACTCTTATTCAATAAGGTCATACTTGCCATGTCTAAACCACTTTTAACTCAAAAGTTAACTTGGTTAATTTCTTACAACTTGATTCAGAAGATCCTAGTCATGTGTCCAAGATTCAAGGTTGAGTTAATGCTAGAGAACGAAGGAAGCCTTGTTCCTTAATCCTTGCTTCCTCCAGATTATATACGTCTTCTTTTTTTCAGATGGTTTAGTGTTAGCTAAAACATAAGATAATTAAATAGATTTGAACTCCTGATTCCCAAACGAAGCTATGTTTAACAAAACAGATACTACTGAAATCATGTTATATACATGAATAGGTAGGCATGTGATTTTCATAGTTAATAGTTAACTAAACAGTGATACAAAATAACCTGGCTGTGCAAAACAAAGGATAAGATTCTCAAATTAATCTCCTCAATCCGTCTGTCATCTTTACCCTTTTCTTCTCTTTCCTTTTCCCTTGTTCTTTTTGTTCTTGCTCTTTCCCTTCCCCTTTTTTTCTGCTTCAGAACTGCAGGCTTCGATTCCGACATTTGACTGTGAAGAATTTCCACTTCTAGCGGCCTCCGCATCATTGGTTCCCTCTTCTTCATGGCAAGAAAAGGTATCTGACGCTTTTTCTTCAACGATTTCATCTTGTTTAAAGAATAGCTTATCAAAGAAACTTCCCACTATTGGCATTTTCGATTCAATCTCATTAAGAAGTTGTCCTATTCTAGGCATGTTATCCACAAGTTCTGGCTCACTATGCACAAAGAACAATTTTACGTTCAGAACAAACATTAAGATACAATAACAGCAAATATAATATTCCAAGCATTATATATACATAGATGTATTGACCATCAAGCTGAGCAGCATATGTTAAGTACATGCAACATATAAAACCATGCTTATACTAACCTCACGTCCAATGCGAAATACAGTTTCTTCATTTCGTCAACCATGATGGATGCTTTTCTGTATGCTTCTTCATATTCATGGGAATCAGAGCATTGATCCAATGCATTACCTAAAAAGAAGATTGTCCCCACCACATCTTCCTGGTAAACAAAACCAGAATTTTACAATTCAGGACTGAAGGTGCTGCCAATCATATAAGGATAATAGAGTTGGAAATTACCTTAATTATTGGAACACTTGCCAAAAATTCGACCATGTATTCTTCATTATTCATTGATTGCAATGCTGTGAACATTCCTGTAATGCCACGCTCATCAAAATAAGATCTTCTCTGCAGATTATGCACACTGAGAGACGCCAATCTATTATCCAATTCAACAGCTTCTTTCTCATCCTGCACAACTCCATCGTTATTATCCGGAAACAAGATTTTCCACATGTCTTCTTTACTTTGATTGATCACATCTAGATAAATGGCATCTGGGAAAATCATAGCCTTTTCCCCCAAACTTACAATCACCAGCGGATTTCCAATTTTCTTAAATGCCTTGAATAACATAACTACATCTGCATTAAAATTCTGAGACTTGCGTTGTTTCCGCCTTGTATGAAGGACATCAACAAGTTCCCTTGGCAGTTGATCCTTGATGTAAGTCCTACCCAGCAACTCAAAAAGATATTCCCCGAAAAAACCATAGTTTATATAAAGTAAACATGCTATAACAGCCAATCTGAATGTTAGAGCTGGATAAAAGTCCTTTGCATTTCCATGACACTTTTTAATCCACTCCATTGTATCTGCCTTCACGACGAGAAACTGCTGAATGATATGACCCAAGAGCTCCAGAATGGCATTGAAAGGTTGTGCAACAGAAGGCTCTTTTAATCTAGAAATGGAGCTGCCACTGTGCTCAAGGTAGACTAGCATTTCAGTCAAAGAATACTTCGTGGTGGAGAAATATCCTCGGGCACACGATACTAGAAATACTTGGCGCTCAACAAGGTAGACAAAACATTCAGGTGAGATATAATCGCTCACTTTTCTCCAGTTAACATTGTAAATGTCGTGTAAAACTCTTTGTAAGTTCCACATTATAGATTCATTGTTTGCAACTTGAGTATCTGTATTACTGCCTGGTGTGACCCTACAGAGATCAACTATCAAATCCATAAATACTGGATTCCATCTGAAACCATCTTTGATCTTCTCAAACAACTGATTATCCAGTTTATTTGACCCGAGAATCGCAACTAATATCCTTCCAAGCTGCCCATAGGATGACCTTTTACTGATGCTGACTGCTTCACAAGTAGCTTCCTTAACTAAATACCCAAAATTCTCAGTTCTCCTCAGAGAAATCATGTTCGCTTTCAACGATTCTCTCCAGTCCAGAGGACAGACACAACGAACCAAATGATGAGAGGGCAATTCGATATATTTCTGCAGCGCTTCACTGTCATGGTATTTGAGGTCCAAGAATTTGGAACTGAGTAGAAATTTCGCTATACCATAGATATGACAAAGAATCCTGCTTTGACAAATGAGAGAAACGCTATTTTTCACCGAAAGATTATAAAGGGCTTTGAGTTTTGCCAAGACATCAATACCAACAGAAAGTAATTCAGAGCACCAATAAATCTTAGCACCAGATGCAAACTGATGAGCATCTAACGTAATGAATTTCCCATTTCTTTGCATACATCTACTATCCATTTCTTTGACCCAAAAAGCATCAGGGATCGTCAGATTGTAAACAGGATTTATATTATTAAATTGCCTGCGCACAGCCAAGTAATTCAAGCAAAACTCACCACAGACTTTACAATCATCGACATGTTGTGCTTCCAGTCTTCTCAAATACTCAAATATGTTCACAATCTTATCCTTCCAGAAGTTCCAAAAGTGCACGAGTGTATCAGCAGAAACTTGATCCTTTGAAATTTTAAGCTCAGAAAACCTTGCTAAATCAGGAATCATTTGATCTTCCCATCCGTATTTGGAGTCATTCAATTTAAGATGTGTATCCAGAATCTTCCTTGCAGATAGTATTTCACCTCTAGTGCTCTTGTTTGCATGAGAAGCATTCA
Source organism: Euphorbia corollata (assembly GCA_948277035.1). NCBI lineage: Eukaryota > Viridiplantae > Streptophyta > Magnoliopsida > Malpighiales > Euphorbiaceae > Euphorbia > Euphorbia corollata. The sequence continues at coordinate 3,465 of CAOJBI010815702.1, forward strand.
ATTGTTGTTTCAAAGTTAACAAGCTACCCTGATCATTCAACAAGATTTCAGCCTCCATGTGTACAAACTTGTAAAACTGTTCTGAATCAGCCTTGGCGAAGGATTTCGCTTTCGCTAAAAGATCATCCATCCCCTCAAATCGCTTTAATGGCCAGCCTTTTCTTCTAGATGACCAAAGAGAGCAAGCAAATACATACCAAAGAATAAGTGAAGATGCATCCTTAAAACTACCAGCCTTCCCAAGCAAATCAGCCTCGCGCAACAGTTCACCTTTCAGCTTTGCAATATTTGCTGCCTCTACGAAGTTTCCTGACTCTTCTTCATATGAGAGAAGCTCATCAATACACCCTAACTTTTCCAAGAAACCACGGATAGATGCGGCACTATTAAATGCTCTAACATATTTCATCATGGCTCTCTTGTCATTCCGCTCATGATAGTGATGCGCACACCTCACCAAGAAATCTTGTTCATTTCTATCAATCTCTGTGCTTCTTTCTATATCTGCATTTTGTTTCCAGCACTGAACATACTGCAAACCCTTTTCGAACAGCCTACCTTCACTGCAAGTTTTAAGGCACATCGAGAAACGGCTTCCATTAGCATAAACTTCAGCTGCAAGCTCATAACATCCAGCAAGATAAAAGCATTCCCCAGCTCTCTCCATAGAAGACTCCCCGAATTTCAAATAAATTTTTCCTGCAAAAAAAAATTACAGTAAATGAGTACAAAATGGTGTAACGAATTCGCCTCACCGATGAGAATTTGATTTATCAGATATAACATGCTCCACTGAATCACTTATTACATTTCGAACTCACCTCGCTTCAAAAGAGCCTAATATCTAAACAATAAGTAAAAATAAATTTGTACCTGCTCTTTCATATTCTTTCAACAGGAAAAAACATTCTGCAGCATATTCATCTTTTCCAATGGCTTCAAAGATTTCAGCAGCCTGCCTACGAGCTGTAGAGGCCATTTCAGGGTTTGAAGAGTGCATTTTGTCAGCAGCGGCTCTAAGCCCTGTAGCCTTGGCCAATTTTTCTCCATACTCATCTCCTGCTCTTTCAAAACACATTGTTGCCATCTCAAAGTTGCCCTCACGTAAAAGCTGCATTTTCAATGGAAATAAAAGAGAGAAAGATGAACTTTCATTTGCAAGAAGGCAGAAAATCCAAAAATCTCAGTATGGACATCTAAAGATAGAAGCCTTTAATCGGTCAAAATGGTACAACTTGCAATAACTGCATTAGGAACAAGATATTAATGACATTGAAATTTTAACGTACAAAAAGAAAAACATTTAGTTAGCATACCTTATAACCCTGTGATTTCCACTCTTCAGGACTGCTTGCAACTTGCATTGCTGTAGCAAGTGAATCATCCAGCTTCCTCACTTGAACGAGTCCCTTTTTCCTCCAGTAGTCAAACATGGGTTTAGAAAACTCCTCTGAATTCTCACAGATCCATAATCTCTGTCTAGTACGAGTAATGGCAACGTATAACTGCTTCAACTCTGAGCACAAGACATTGTGTTTGGATGAATTGAAACTTGGGAAAGATTGCTGAGTGCTAGCATCAAGCAAACATTGTTCACTCATGTATTCATACAGAACTCTCCATTTATTTCTCAGTGGTGATGTGCCAAAAAAGTTGTATAAGAGAACATCCTAAGGCCATAAATAGATAAACCAAAATAAAATCAATATGTCATTGGAAACGAAATGTAAGAACTTGACCAGATACCAAATTGCTCAATGATAAACAGATAAAGCATAATGTTAAGAATGTTCATTATCGAAAAAAAACATCAATAAACTTTGTTAGAGCAAGCAACAAATAAAAAGGAAATACCTGAAACTCTAAGCCCTTGCACTCCACAATGGTCAAGACAAGAGCTTGTTTTCCGACATATTTAGAGATATCTTTTCTAGCAGAATCATCCCTCACTAATATGACCTGCTCTGCTCCGAACCCGACAAACTTACTTCCAGCATTCCCGCTGTTTCCAAATATAGTGACAACAGCATTCTCATTATCGCTTGATTCAAGCAAAATAGGGGCTTCCCCATATATGAGACTAGTTTCATGGCTTAAAATATCAACAAACATCGGAAAGAAACGGTAGAGAAGGTCTATAACACTTTGAGCTAACTTGAGAACTCCAGCATGAGTGCGGAAGTTTTGGCTTAAATGAAATATTTTGGATATGTGACCTTTCTCCTTCATTCTGCTGTTGCCTTGAATTTTTGATCCCATAATGAAATGGTTATAGAATAGAGATCTTATATCTTCAAATCTGAAATCAATTCCTCTGGCAATAGTTTGTGCAGTATCACCAGAAAATACGAAACCCTCGTTTACATTCTTGCTGATGTGCTTAAAAAGTGCCACTTGTCTCATCGTAAGATCTTGGACTTCATCAATATAGACAAAGTCCATCCTGTCCCCAACATAAACTTCACTCCTAAGCCGACGATGAAGATCTATGACAAAATCAGCTATATCAAAATCACCATTTGCCATCTTCATCTTTTCATATTCTTCAAATGCTTCATATATCATTTCCCTATCATGCCTACTTAAGGTTGAAATACGACCACCTGCCAACTCAACATAGTCTTTCCGGACGAGTCTTCCATCAGAAGACTCTTCTGCTTGCAGACCACCTTTAATTTGAGACATTATCTCCGTGAAAACTCTGGATGAGTCTAGCTTTTTAGTCAACTTGGAATTAAAATGTGGCCAGTAAGTTGAACAAAACTTCTCATAATTAACCTCCCTCGTTTTCAAAAACATTTGCATCAAAATGGATCCTGAATTTCCCATTTTATCACACAGATGCTGTCTCAGATCAGGAAACCTTTGAAAGTATGATGTACCAATTGTTCCATCAAGCATCATCATAAACTTACTGAAAGTAATCACAAGAGGGTACAGCTTTGGAGGAACATCAATTAATGAATCAGGGATATCCTTAAATTGTGCAGCATCACCAACATCATCCGTTTCCCCTGAAGTATTAGAGGCAGAATACTTTCCACCAGAGGCAAAGCTGTAAGCATGCAAGGGTACATAGAAAAAAAATTCACGATATTATAAATAATAATAGTCAATATTTGCAGAAATTCAATGGAACTTAAGTGGGCATGATATTCGCAGTTCAGACTTCCAGACGGAAGTATCATCTCCAGAATGGATCATGTTAAAAAACTTATTTAACTTATGCACAAAAGAGTAAGATTTTGGAAATCAATCAAATACAAGTTTTTTTAAGAGAATATAAACACACCTTTTCAGATGAGAAACTTGTTGTTTGACAGCAAAACAAAGTTTAGGACTAACAGTCACAAAAAGCTGGCGCAAAACTGCAGTTTTGTCGTCTCCAACAGGTTCGATGTTTTCTGTATCATCATTCTTGGCTTTTTTTTTATGCATTGAATTTTTTAAGGAAGCCCCATTTTCTCCATTATATCCTTCAACAGCTAAATGAAAAAGTTGCTCTTTCTTGAACAATTTTGTTGTCAAAACTGTTGTTTTTCCAGTGCCCGATCGTCCCAGTATGAATGTGCTTTTTTGGTAAAAAATTATTTCCATTTCCTCATCTGTTACTTCAAAAGGAAGGTCTAGTTCTTTACCATCAGCATCAGAAAGCAAGTGATTAACAACTCCTGACGATAATCCATAAAATTTCATTAGCAACAAGCTGTCACTCACTTTTGAGTTTTCCACATAGCACGTGTCATCAGAACCCAAACTGCTTCCTGTCTCATTATCCGCAAGACTCTTGTAACGGATGATATCAGTAGCAATCGACCAAGTTACAGGAATTTCCAAATCACTGCACAGGGAAAAACATCAATTCGTAAAAATAGCAGCTTTTCCTAAGGAAAGGCAAATCATACAGGTGAGACATAAAAATTATTACGATTATTGTTTAGGAATGACATACCCTTCTAAGAGTTTCTCATTGCAACGGCTGATAAAATCATCAGTATATCTATCAAAAATTCCATTGAGACGCTTGCTCAATTTTGGAACATCTTCTAATGGCAATATATCCCAAATCTTCAAAACTTGGGTGAAGCACATCTTTTCCTTCACTATGTCAACTGAGCCTATTATATATGAACCGACAACCTTGAATTGACTCAAAAGATTTGTAGCATCAGAAGTGGCATTTACAAACCTCTTCTTAGGACGCCAACCACCAGAAAGTCTTAGAATATAGTTCAGAGCAGTCGCCTTTACCTGAACTGATATCAGTTTTTCAAACGATCTTCTGAAGTTTTCACTAAAAAGAACCTGAGAGAACCATGAAACTCAATATTACTTTAGAACATACAAAGAATAATGGAGAAGTTCAAGTCAGTTAAATACCTTCCATCTGGAATTTCTGAAATATACACTATCTCCATTCAGCAAATCATCAAGTTGATCAAACTCTTTCTTGACTTCTAAAATGGTTTTCGCCAATTCCTTATCTTGATCAACGTTAAAGAAGCAATTGCGTTTCTTAGCATCATTGACAAGATTTGTCCAAGTGGATTCACTATTAGTTAATGTTCTTTCATTCCCCAAAATCCAGAGGCAGTGCCTGCAAATACCAATAAATAAGCTCATATACAAAAGAAGGCAAAACAATAACTCCAAAACAATACCTTGCCCTTGTTAGAGCAACATTGATCCTTTGATAATTGGACATGAAACCAATAGCTCCTCCTCTATTTGCTCTCACGGTTGACATTATTATTATATCTTCCTCACCACCCTGAAATCCATCTACTGAACTAACCTTGACGGAAAAGCCAGCATTAGTTTCAAACTTCCGGCCAAGTTTCTCTTTAATTGCAGTCACTTGAGCAGCATAAGGAGATATTACTCCAATACTTATACTCTCACTCGAGCAATTCCATGCTGCATAAAATTATCAGCAAACCATCTGATTGACATCTGAAATTATTAATGAAAAAACCTTAACATATATGTGATATAAGTGTACCTTTGTGAAGCCCACTTAGCAATTTCCATACAATTGCAACCTCAACTGTATTGAGCCGGCTGTGCCCAACCTTATCCATCTCTTCTCTTCCACCAAACACATTTATAAATGAATAAGGACCAAACATTTGCCCTGGAAGATACTGCTTTGTATAATTTTTAGCTGTTACGTTAGACGCATCCAGTATGCAACTCCCATAGAAATTTGAATTCGGAAACTGACTAATGGATGGATGCATTCTGTATTGCATATTTAAAAGGTGTTTTGGGTGGCCCAATGAACTTAACCTTTCAAATAAGCTTTTTCCAAATCCAGCTTCGGCAGAAACCTATAAAAAACGAGAACCGAAAAATAGGAACAGCTATTAGTATGGAATAGTTGTTAATATTCTTCACGTAGTAACACAACTGAATATGAAAAATTTAAGATTTGCATACATACATTGCTTTCCACCATTGCTGGTAGTTGGCACTCATCACCAATAAGAATAGCATGCTTAATGCCACAAAGTTGCAGGGGGATCGTTGATTCACATTCTTTTAACTGAGCTGCTTCATCAATCACCAGAAAGTTCAGTGGCTTGATTTCCATAGAGTGCAACTTGTATGAACTAGATGCTGTACAGAAAATTAAAGAAGCTGTTTCAAAACAGAACTTAACAATTGAATACTTGTTCATTGCACTTGGAAGCTGAATTTGATTAAGAGACTCGTGCAGAGATTTTAACAAAGAAATGCATTTGGTTCTGCTCCAACGCAACTTCATTAGTGTATCTCCAAGACCCTGAGAAGAGTCCAAAATTAACTCAGCATGTGAGAAAACCTCCTCCAATGCATCAGAGATTACATAATCCCGGAATAGCAAACCTTCAAATTCATCGAGCAAATGAAAAAGTAACACAATGTTGGCTACATTATGTTTCTTGATGAAACTTTCAGGTACATGAGTGCATAGATTATGCACACATTTTTTCAGCGGTATAGCACAAGACAAGAACCTTTCTCTCACAAAGTCAAGAAAAGATTTATTCTCCCGACCCATGTGTTCCTTGGTGTTTTCATTTTCTTGAATCTGATCTTTTGCCTTGATCAATTCATTGTCTAAGAAAATATGATAATGTGAAACACAATCTTCAAAGAAACCTATTGTTGAAGTGAAGCAATTCTGCCAACCAGTCATGGGAGAGAAGCACTCTACAAGTCTTTGGACACGATAGTCCAAATATATTTCTTGAAAATCTGAATTCACATTGAGCCTTTCCTTATTCCCAAATAAGAGAATATCTCCAACGGAATATATTGAAGTATCAGTGATGCCTGGGTCTGTTTCATAACCTTCTCTGACCAACTTCAGAACCCTTGAGGCCACTTCTGTAATTGCAACATTGGTTGGAGTACATGTCAGAGTCCTACATTTCATTCTTAAGAGACTATAAAGCAACACACTAACAGTTTTCGTCTTCCCCGTCCCTGGGGGCCCCCAAATAAGATCCACATACGGCTTGTTGTTGAACTGCACTTTATGCAGAGAGGCCAATACAGCCTCACTTTGGGACTCATTTAATGTTGACAGTAAAGTCAATATATTTTCATCCCAGATTTCTTTCCTCTTCATATATTGTAGGCCACAACTTTCAGTGATCTGTTTTCCAAGCACAAACTTCAAGTCAGATGCCATTGACACAACACAATCTTTCACTTAAATACAATACCTGGAATTGCATTTAAGAAGCAATAAAATTGGCTAAATGGTACTACATGATATTGTCTCTTTTCAAATATAACATTCAAATCACATACCTGGTAATCAGGGGACAAAACTTCCTTGATGATCTCATTGTTTCTTTGCATATGCAGTGCATTCCAAATTCGTCTGTTAGTTGTTATATTTGTCAGAAAAACAATAAACAAAGACTTCCACTCTTTGTCGCTAACTTCTACTTCTCTAGAAGCCTCAACTTTAAATTGAGTAGAAGAGGAGCCATTTTTCTCATCCTCTTCGTCTGAGATACTTTTTACCAATGCAAAGGTCCATGTCCTTCCTGTCCTCTGTAAGTCAGAGACAATTTCAGGCTTCACATCAGCTAAAATGACAAAATCGCCAGGCAACGTTTTGTAAGGCTCCTTTCCGTTTGATTTGGACCTGTTTTTCCATTGGTCAACCTTAACATCATACAGAAAGTTTCCATGAGGCTTGCACTCTGCAAAGGCAATCACCTCAGCGTATGGTGCACTCGAAAGCACTGCCAAGCTTGAACATACTTGTGCTCTTGTTTCTTCCAATAATGGATTCCTATACGAAACTAGATATTGATCTAGTGATTCGAAGGACACTGGAATTTCATCCACCTACAAAAGGATCAAATATCGGCATTTGCTTCTCAAATAGCTTCCAAGAAATCCCACAATTCAGTAAAAAAACTAACATAGGCATAGGCTCATCGGAGCAATTTCATAAATCATAATAATAGTTTAAATATATGCAACAAAAGAAACGTGCAGTACTGCTATCTTTACACAAATATTTTTACTTTATAATAGAAAAATAAATGGCCAAGGTGTTTCATTTACCATCCACAACAGGATTTACGGCGCCTGACATCAAAAACAATATACATTTGTGTAAAATAACATTAATGTAACAATTTAACAACTCCATCATTTATCCATTGTAATGGTAAAAATGATGCAAGCCTAAGCCTTTGAATGATAGCATTAGTTTCACATGTGAAATTTGTTTAACTAAGGTAACAATTGTGGCCATATAATCCCCCAAAGGGACATTGCCCCAAGCAAACAAAAATACAAACTTCACCCGCCATGAATAATACTAAAACAAGTAGAAGAGGACCACAGTTATGGAGCAAAATGAAAACGGGTCGGGTCAAAATAAGGCCAGCCCAACTATGACAAAATGGAGCAAATAAAAACTACACTGCAGTACTTTAATTGGTTTCCTCCACAGAGACAGAAGAAAGAAACAATTTTTTTCCTCCACAGAGACAGAAGAAAGAAACAATTTTATATTTAATCAACCTGCAAGTAGAAATAAACTAATCCAAAACCTACACAGCAATCTAATCCACAAAAGTACGATCAAAAGCAAAAGGAAACACTAATGAAGTCGAAACCTTTAAAAGATAATCGTTGCAAACATCTTCAAGGGACCATCCAAACACAATGTTAGACAAGCCATGATCCTCATAAGTAGGAACCGATTTGTTCTTCCTGCTTGAATCCATTACTGCAGCACTTCTGAACTTCCCTTTACAGAAACAAAAACCCACAAGAGACTAAGTTTTCTTAGCACTGAAGCATACATAGGCGAAGAAAAACTAAAAAGGAAAAACTGCATCTTTTATTGGGGTTACTTAAGAAGAAAGCATTATCAAAAAACAAATTAAGAAGAAAGCGATGTTTACTTTGACTAACAGAGAAAAAGAGAACAAAGGTGGCGCCTTTACACTTGCTTTTGAGTGCCAAAAACCAGTAAGCTATTGACAGGTTTTCTGATCTTCCTTTTGGTTAGCAACGGGTTGTGTTTCTTTCTGCACATGTACCCAAAATCGTCATTTGGGTACAAATGTTTGCTGGTTCCCAATACAAAGTTCAAGTCTTTATTTCCTTTTATTCCCGATAAATTAGTTTCTTTGCAAGGCCACCTTTTTTTCAAATTTTATTTTTCATTTTAAACTGTTTTTTAATTCCATTTTCCTATATTCTTTCATCAGTTTATGCATAATCAACAAACATATACAATTAAGGTCTACTAATGTTTTTTTTTGGCAAAATACATCGCCAGCCCCCTCATGTTGTCCCCAAATGCCGTCTGCCCCCCTGAACTTACAAAACGACCCCGTAGCCCCCTGAACTTGTAAAAATGCACCGGTTAACCCCCTCAACTTGTAAAAAAACGATCCCGTAGCCCCCTGATTGCCACGTGTCAACTTCTGGTGGATAGAGAAAAATGAAAATTTTGAAAAGTCAAACCAATCAGAATGTGACACGTGGCATCTAAGGGGTGGATATGTTCATTTTGGCCAAGTTCAGGGGGCTACGGGGTCGTTTTGTAAGTTCAGGGAGGCAGACGGCGTTTGGGGACAACATGATGGGGCTGGCGATGTGTTTTGCCTTTATGTAATTTATGGTTTTAGTTGATGCTTCAACAAGATGGTCTGATGTACGCTTATTTTATCATCAAGGAATATGGCTTTTGCAAGATTACTTGCTCAAATTATATGATTACGAGCACAATTTCCTGATTATCCTATCAAGTCAATTCGTGTTGACAATGCTGGAGAATTTACATCTAAAACATTTTATGATTATTGCATGTCAATTGGAATAAAAGTTGAACATCATGTAGCTTATGTTCATACTCAAAATGGTCTAG
>CAOJBI010815927.1:0-10139 GCA_948277035.1 Euphorbia corollata
TTGGCTGGAAAAGAAGAATGCTCTCGATTGGTGGTAAAGAAGTTTTACTCAAATCTGTTGCGCAAGCTGTCCCTCTCTATGCTATGCAGATTTTTAGATTGCCATGTCATGTGATTGCTCAATTGGAGAAAGATTTCTCTAATTTCTGGTGGGGTAAATCTATCCATTGGATGAGGTGGGAGAGGCTTTGCTTGGCTAAGGAGAAAGGAGGTTTAAATTTTAGAGATCTCAACGATTTCAATATTGCGTTGCTTGCTAAGCAAGCTTGGAAATTCATCAATGAGCCTAACGCCCTTGTTAGCCGTTTATTTAAAACGAGATACTTTCCAAACTACCATTTACTTGATGCAACTATTCCGGGGAATGCGAGTTATTGTTGGCGGAGTATTATGGCCTCTCGTGAGATTGTTAGGCGTGGCTTGGGTATGAGAATTGGGAATGGCCAATGTATTCGCATATGGAAGGATAACTGGTTATCTAATAATCATTCTCTGCCTATATTTCTTCGACTGCTCCTGTAGGTTGGGAGGATGCAACAGTTTGCTCTTTATTTTCGGCAAGTGGTTCTGGTTGGAATACGGAGCTGATTTCGACGTTATTTTCTGATGAAGATCAAGCTGCCATTTTGCGGATACAGGTTCCTTGGTTTAAAAATCGTAGTGACTCGGTTTATTGGCGGTTTGAGAATGATGGAGCTTTCTCCGTGAAGTCATGCTACTACGAGTTGACAAGAACTAGCCTAAACAATATTCCGTCTAATTTTATTGCGCCTGTTTGGTCAAACATTTGGGATCTCCGTGTTCCAGCCCGTATTCTGTTGTTCATGTGGAGAGTTGCGACGGGTTCTCTTCCTTCGGCAGTGAAGTTGCGTATGAAGCAGGTTCCCATTCCTGATTTTTGCTCTTTGTGTAACGATGGTATGGAATCGGACTATCATGCTTTGGTTTCTTGCCCATTCGCTCTTCAAGTTTGGTCTGAGATTTTTGCAAGTGGTTGGCCTGTGGATTCAGATTTAACGAGCTGGTGGGTTTGGATTAGTAGGCAGCGTGTTGAGCAAAGAGAAGAAGCTGCATGTGTGCTTTGGGCAGTTTGGTCTCGTCGCAATTGTTGGCTTTGGAAAGGAAGTTTTAGGAGGCCATCGCAAGTTATACAGCATGGTATTGGTTTTTTAAATGAATGGAGGTCAGCAAATTGTTCCAGGATGCATGTCTCGGCCAATGGTAATGTGAGGGAAGTTTGGAGTAAGCCGCCCAATAATTGGCTCAAGTGTAATGTGGACGCTAGCGTGTTTGATAATGGCAACAGGTTGGGTCACGGTTGTGTTGTAAGGAATCATCTCGGAATAGTTATTGCGGCTCGCTCGTGTTTATTGTCGGGTTCTGGTGATGCTTTTTTGGCGGAAGTGATGAGTTGTAAAGAAGCCTTGAGTTGGCTTAAGAATCAAGGCTTTGACAAGGTGATTCTCGAATTGGACGCTTCAAATGTAGTCTCGGCTATTAATAACGATGTTGTTTTCCATTCTCCTATAGGCTCTATTCTTAGTGATTGTAAGTTGCTTTTGTCAGCCTTTAGGGAAATCAAAGTAGTGTTTGCTAGTAGGTCTGCGAATCAGGCGGCTCATGCTTTAGCCAGGGCGACTGATTCTTCGACAGGTAGGGGGACATGGTTTTCTGTATATCCACCTTTGATTAGGACCATCATTGACTCTGATTTGATTTAATTGACTCTCTTTTTCAGTCAAAAAAAAAATATCTATTGAAGTTTATACTAATTTGCAAATAATATATTATAAATTTATGGCTAACAGGAAAAAAAAATACCAAATTATATTGTAACTTTCAAACAGGAGAGCAAAACTCGGTTTGATGTAAATTTAATCTTCCACTTCATACGTGACGTGAATACAGAATACGCCAAAAGATCATAAAATATAAAAGGTCTAGCAGTCAAACACATCATTTTACAATTTCTAACTTTAATTGATGAATCTAATCAATTTCAATCATCCACTAGGCTTAAAATTAAATTTTAATATTTATGAGATTCACAATTTAATTCAATTTTAATCATTAAAATTGAATGACTGATTAAGATTGACTGAAATTTATAAATTTATCAAAGTTTGAATTTAAAAAATAACTTTTCATTTTTCATAGTTCAACAAGATTTAAATACGTTTTTGGGTCTATCCGATGCCCTTTTAGTACATGTGGAATTGCCTGTTTGGTTCTTGATGTATTCAAATTTTGCCTTTTTGATACCTGATATTAAAGGTGTCCAAATGGTTTAGTAACCAAATTTTTTCAAACCGAACCGAATCATTAATTTGGTTTTGTTGTTTTGGAAATTTGGTCTGTTTCGGTTATTTTAATTTTCGATTCGGTTTTAATGTGGAGAAAATCATAATCGAAATGTTTAAAGGTTATAATTAAATTTAAAATATATACACTTCTAAATGTTATAGTCTCATGTGTAAAACTTCTTAACCTAAAACCTTAACTTCTCTAGTCTAAAAAGCACAAAACAACCCTACTGTCAGTCACCTATCCAACTCAACTCTAATCATCATCTATCATTTACTGTTCACAACTTCATTTCCAGTGAGAACATTGATTTTGTTTTTTTATATGTTGTATTAGTAATATTGATAGTATTTACACTTATGAGTTTTTAATGTGCACAAATTACTCATAAATTAACATTGTTAAAATTTAATATTATTTTCTTCTTTTAATTAATTAATTACCCAAAACCAATTTACGTTTGCAGAGATAAAATGCTTTTAATACTTGTATTTTTTAGATTTTAAGTTTTTCGAACTTTGACTTTAAGTTTGTGCATTTTTAATTGAATTTGTTGATTAGTTTCAAAATATAATTTAATACTTTCCTTATTTGGTATTCTGTTCGGTTCGACTTCTCACCCCTACCTGACATATCATAGTTTAGTACGACAAGTTAAAGGATCATTGAAGGTCATTAATTTTATCCATCATCAATGGAAAATATGAATCCTTCAAATGAAAATATAACTATCACGTTTTTAGATTTTAATGTTGTTAGATAGACATTTACGTACTAAAACTAAATAGACTATGCATTAGATACCCAAAAAGCAAAACGTGAATCAACCCGGGAATTCTCATTTTCCCTCCCTTCTGTCCGCCCTCCACTTCCATGGCTCCTCGGGATTCTTCGAAGCCCACAGTCCTATGCGTTTCATACGAGCCTCGTTCTCCCACTAACATATTCAACGCTAAAGTTAGGGCATAAATGTGCAGAATGAATTCCGGAAATGGGCAAAGTATACTGCTTTCTTACCTGTGCCAGTTCCTGGCGTTTGTCGTAGGCAGCATAATGCCAAGCACAACCCTTCTTTAGCATTATTTCCTGTACAAATACCCCATTGCTATACACATCACCAACCCATCGCTCGTACCGATCTTGCTGGTACACAAAGATTCTTAAACACTTCCCCTCAACAAGCTTAACAAGCTCGTCTTTCGCCTCTTTTCCATATGGCATTTTGCTTTCCGGTGCATCAATTCCCCTATATATTATTTAGAGCCATTGATGTTACGTAAATACTGAATTGTAATGGAAAACAGATTCAGTATCGAGTTTTGCAGGAGTTGATGTTATGTTACCTTAACTGAATGCGATATTTTCGAGCAAGAACATCCTCGTTTTGAACACGAAGCACCCTACAGAAAGTCTAGAGGAGTTAGAAACCGAAACATGGAAGATTGTATAGAACTATCTACGTATAGATAACACACCGATATCCAGCTGCGATAATTTCTTTATGGAGTGCATCTGCCATCTCATAATTCCTTACAGCACGAGCCTTCGATCTCCAAACAGCAGCCTTCTGAACCTCTTTTGGAACACAGGATGACTCCCGAGGATCAGCTGTGCTGACATACACCGTAAATGTATCACCGTCCGGCACAGCTTTTGCATCCACCTGAATCCGATACAAAATCAAGCACATTTATTAAACGCTAAATGCATCGAGACCCCTGGATATAGTGATTTTTGCCAGATGCCATCTGGGCTAGGCAATAGTGCACCAGCTTGCCTTCAATGACACGTGCCAGATTGTGATTTGTTTGATTTTTCAAAGACGTCATTTTTTGTATTTTGGCATTTGAGAAGTAAACTGACATACTCTTGCTAAGTACATGAGCCAACCGAAACTTTTAAAAGTTTGATGGCATCTCACAAAAGTTAGTAAGGGGAAGTTGAGCTCGGGACCGATGTTCGTAACTGGCAAAGTCCGCAACTCGAATTTCACCCCGTCAGGCAACGATGATGGAACCTCGGACGAAAGTTGAACAAGAGCATGAGGCAGTGGAAGACCATAGAAACTCAACAAACCCTACAAAAAAACACATAATGAACCAATGATCATCTATCTATTATCAATAAATTCCGTGTTTCAGGTTAAATTTTACCTCGACATCCTCTAACTGGCGTCGCTTTAATGTTTGAATAATAAGTCTCGAGGCTTCTTCGGGTGTTTTTGGTGGGGGTTTTGCTTCTCTCCATGCCTCCAGCAACTTTCTGTACCTTAATTATACATTTTCGTAGTTGAAAACAAATTAAAAAAATGCTAATTAAACTCATCGATTAAACTATTAATCAAGGTTATCTTGTAATTACCAATTTCCTTGAGCCTTCTTTGAAGAAACCACATGATTATTGAGCCCTTCTGGAACCTTTAAGCACCACCAAAAAAGACTTCATTTGTCTTCACAGAGGTGATATAAGCTAAACTATACATGAAATAGAAGCAATATTTGGTCCGCACGTTTGATTAAATTTGACAACTTGGCTCCGATACTTTAGTTTTTGCACATTTGGTCCTTCTACTTTGAACTTTCTGTCTATTAAGTCCATCTACTTCAATTTTTAGTATATTTGCTTCATATACTCTAATCTTTGAACAAATTGACCATTATTCATTGATCCATAGAATACATAAACCGATCAATTGGGACGCACGGTTAAATCACAAACAATGTAAGTTTTTAACAATGATTTTGACCTAGTGAGCCAATGTTGAATTTTTGGTACAAAATCAGCAAAAGGTGGAACTTGTTTTTATATATCAGTTCCAACACTTTAGTCCCAACACTTAATCAAATTTGTCAAATTGGCCCTTGTTCTTTAACATGAGCTCAATTCATCTGCACCTGAGACCAAGAACGGTTATGGTGGGAGGTTTTTTTCGTGTCAAAAGTGTGTTGGGGAGGCCAGGGAAGACGGATTGGATCGAGAGGCATTTGAAAAAGGGAAAGCAGAACCGGGAAGACCGTCAGTGCCTTCGCTCCTAACTCTTAGAATAGAAAGAAAGTAAACCGCCCCCCTTAAAGCTTAAAGAGAGAAGCCCAGAAACCTAGATAACCTCTAATCTAAGTATAAATTTGCCAATCCAGTCCATGTACTTCAAATCTTAGTCAAGTTGCCTCATGAACCTTGGTTAATCCTCGGAAGATTTATTCTTAATTGATAGTTTGACCATAGATTTGGGGTTGATTATGCCAAAAGTAAAGTACATGGATCAAACCAGAAAATTTGAACTTTTCCCAAAATTCTAGTTAACAGAAAAAGAACAACCGTAATTACAATTTACAGCCTGGACAAGTCAACATTTTCAAAATCAAATTCGAACCTATATATGCAAAAAAACGGGAAATGTAATATAAACCTGAAAATTGATCTCAAAATGAAGCAAATCCTGGGCAAAAGCTGAAACGCCGACGGTGGCTGCAGAAACACCGTGGTGGCCCAAAGATTCAGAGTCCCCAGCAGTTGTGGGTTTGCAACAGATGAACCTCAGGGCATTTCCCATACTTGAATTTTGTTAAAAAGGAACGACCATTGATGGATTATATGATAACTGAATGAAGCAAAGGTAAAAGCATGCTAGTTTCTGTCTTGTGCGTTTTCAAGGAAAAAGGGAAAAACGTTTTGTAGTTGTTTTTTTATTTATTTATTACCATTGAGAACAAGAGCGAACGCAGGAATGAATGTTAGAAATACAATAGATGAAGGCGTAGGTTAATTGAGGGATTGTAAAAGTTATGCAACAAATCTCTGTGGACAAGATGGGACACTGCATGGTGTGGAAAGGAGAGATTCTCACCCATGCATTGTAGTTTTTAATTAAAGTCAAGATTCCCTGCCAATTTTTTATAGGCTCGAAGAATTATATATAATTTAATAACGCCATTTTGCAAAAAAAAAAATGTTTAAATATTATATAATGATATTAATTTTGCTTGTAAAAATATATTAAATGATATTTTTAATATAAATAATATTAAAAACAAATCAATATAATATTCACATAACGGGATTAACACATTTGTATGATCATTATTAAAAAAAACACATTTTTTATGATCGTATTATAAACTGGGGCAAAGCCAAGCCAGGGGAACCGCGGGGCACTAGCATCACCAATGCAGGAAAATACCAAGCAGCTGCACCACTCACCTGTAGGAAGTGCCCCACGTGCCACCGGGATGAGAAGTGCAGAAGACACATGCACTACTAAAAGAAAAAATAACTGAGCTGCCAAAGAAGACCATAGATGAGACTGCTGAAGTTCTTGTTTAAATTATTTTTGATAAATCCCCGAAGTATGAAACTGCGTCGATTTGGCAGGGGATGATTATGTTGCTGACATTGTTTAGTTTTTTGGTCAAATGCATACGGAGTTACCCTAAGTTGACCTAAAACGCCCTCCACCACCCTCAAGTTTCAAACTTGACACTTTGCCTCTCAATGTTGGCAAAACTGATACAGTTTGCCCCCTCAATGCCACGTGTCAGTTTCTGATTGGTTTGACTTTTTCAAAAATTCCAAAATCTTTGAAAAGTCAAACGAATCAGAAACTGACACGTGGCATTGAGGGGACAAACTGTATCGGTTTTGCCAACATTGAGGGGCAAAGTATCACAATTGAAAGTTTGGGGTGGCAGAAAACGCTTCGTGCCAAGTTCAGGGGGCTCCGTATGCATTTGGCCTATTTTTTTTTTTTTGCGGAAATATGTTTTAAAAGTATCTATTGATTGATGCGTTTGAATTCATAATCTCATTATTTAAATTCTTCAAGTGTGATGATTACTAAATTAACCCATAGTGATTGTTTAGTTATTTTTTTATTGGACATAACACGTTTGATTAAATACACATAAAAAAGTACTCTCAAATTCATATATATAGGCTGAAATACATTAAGGGTCATGAACTTGTCCTTAAATTTTATTTTTTCATTGACTCGTTAATTTTTTTAAATAATTCCATGAACTTATAAAAAGTGCATTAATTTGCTGATTCAATGCTACATATCAAATTTGATTGAAAAATGAAAAATCAGAAAAAAAAATGATATTTTTAAAATGTCAAATCAATCAGAAATTGACACATAATATTAAAAAGATAAATTGATACACCTTTTATTAATTTAGAGAATGAAACTTTTGAAAATCACATAAAAATAATATTTTGATATAAATTCGAGGAATTCGGAATTCATTAAAACTATCACCAATAAAACGACATATATGATGCGAAATATACCAATTAATCACTGTATTACGTGATAACTTTGCTTCTTCTTTTTTTCTTATTATCACCTTTAAAGTAATTATTATATCTCGAGACTTTCGTAATTTCAAAGTAAAAGAAAACCAAAGTAAGCAAGCATACAAAAATCGAATCATGCGGTTAAAATTTGAAAGTTAAGCATGGACAATAATGAACATATATATTTTTTTAGATTATACCAGTTTTCAAATAATGTATTATAAATTAATGGCTAACAGGAATAAATACAAAATAATATTGCAACTTTTAAGAATGTTAAATGATAAAGATAATACACTTTAATTATTATATATATGTATTTAAAAGTTTTTCTTATCATCAAAGATAGAAAAACATTTTTGTTGTATAATTTCCACTCGCACCTCCAAGATAACTATAACAGCGTCCGTCATGTTACTCATTTACACGTCTTCCATCTTCACTCTGTTTCTATTCAATATCACTTTCAAGGCTATATCATCACGGTTATAGCCACCATTATATATCCACACTCCACCTCCTCTTACCTCTTCACCTTCTCAACATTTTCTTCCCCCACCGCCTATGTCTTTGCCGCTTCCACCCTTGATGCCTACCACCACCATTTCCGCCCCCACCTCCCGTTGTGTCGCTGCTATGCCCCCACCTCCTCCATCTGCATCATTAAATTAAAAATATTACAATTAAGCAAAGACCAAATACATGAGCACCTAGACCCTTCCTAACTTAATGATAAAAGGTAGAGTTCATCCTTAATTTTTAAAAGTTTCAATCGATACCAATTTACCTTCTCGATATCATGTGTTAACTTCTGATTGTAGAGAAAAATAAAAAAATGACATATTAAAAAATTCAAACCAATTATATTATGTTACATAAAGGGATTAAATGATTTGCTTTTACCAAATTAATGAGAATGCCTAATTTTTTGACTTTATTTGAAAACATTTCTTTCACTTAAAACAATTAAATTGAATATGGAACAAGTTGAAAACCTATTTAATATGCTTCCAAAATAGTCCAAAGTATTTTCACTTAAATTAAAAGCATTTTAAGACTATAACAACATAAAACTACAACAAAATTATTTCTAAAGTTCATGAGAAAAACTAAAAACTCATTGAAATGTAAATTATAATCTCGTATTTAATTATCATAAAAATTGATTATAATTAAATTAGATTGTAAATTAATTTGACCAATAAAAACAATTCATCCATGTTAAGATTTAAAGCAGCGATTAATATCATTTAAAAGTGACGAAATTTTATGTTTTAAGAAAATATTGCACAATTAACCAATTAATTTGAATTAAATATTGAATATATAACCAGGGAATATATGCCTATTAGTCTATTATTAATAAAAATGAATTGAAAACATAAACAAAGTAAAACTAAGAAAGCCAACTTTCCTTCTTAAAATATGTTAGATAACAAAGAATAAATATACAGTAAATTATAATGTCAAGGCTCATCTGAAATCATTTCTCAAACAATCAGTTCACGTATTGCAAGATTTGAAATACATTCAATGACGAGAAATGAAATCACATACGATTTGAATTCTTTCATTAAACAACTTTTTCTAAATATCAGATTTGGTAAAATAGAATTCAACTGAACTGAATTCCGTTGAATACAGAGGTTCTAAACACAGTGTTTGTAAGTTGGGTATGATATTAAGTTTTTGTTGCCATGCATTTGACCAACTTATACTCAAGTACATGATCACAATATTTTTTTGATATTGCTTAGTATATCATGAAAATACAATTTCTTAATCAAGGATATCCACCAGTTAGTTTAGCGATTTATTCTCTCGCTAACTTAGAAGGTAACTAGACATGGGTCCTTAGTCCCACGAAACCTGTCCATGCCTATACTTTAAAAAATGAGTTGGGACAAACAATATTCTACATAAGCCCGGTCTATTCCGAACCAGCATTAATTAGGGTTGTCAACGGGGATGGATATCCCCGAATCCGATGGATACCCGCCCCGATAGGGATGGATATTCCCCGATAAGAATACCCGTGGGGTGGATATGGGGAAATTTTTATACCCGATACCTTAATGGATATGGATATGGAAGAACATATATCCATACCCGAAAATCTCCGAACCCGAAACAGATAATACCCAATGGATAATCCCCGAAAAAACTTGAAATATAAAATAAATTGCAAGTTTTTATATTACTTTATCATTATTCTATATAAAAAAATGTATAAAAACAATTATAATTATTTATGGGCATAAATAAATAAATGGCTTGCAAAATAAAAGCCCGTAATGTTTGGTAATTTTGGTTGTCAACGGGTTTTGATAGCTTATTTTTTATTCAGCAAAGAGGTAAACTACCTACACCTTGCTAATATCTTGTGCTATTTTTAATTAGGTTGTTAGATTTTTAAGCTTTGCATATCAATGAAATTTTTATTAATTATATTTCTATCTATTGATTATATTTTTATCTAATATGCAGAAGTAGTTGCTAATGCGGATCGGAAACAACATTTGACTTTTTGGATTCTTAATT
>CAOJBI010816832.1:0-10696 GCA_948277035.1 Euphorbia corollata
GAAACTATAATGTCAAGCAGGTAGGAACCGTATTTGAAGTATTTGATTCTACCTTTTATAATGTTATTTATTCAATAAAGAATAAGCTAAGTTTTCTTCGCCATCTGTCTATAGGTGGCCTTCCACTCGAACATTTGCTGATCCAGTGAAGGGTTTTGAAGAACAGAGTATTGTCGGTTCCACATCTGAAACTTGACTAGCATTTCAAATGGCAAGCATCCATCAACGAATGACTGAGTTTTGTCCTTTCTCAAATGGGGTATTGTACATAACTGAACATAGTAAATGTGGACAAGGATATAGGAATAAATAAATCTTGATTTGACACTCAAGTGCTGGAAAAGTCAAATATCAATGAACTGGTTGCAGAAAACTTTGTATGCGCCTACCTTAGATGTCAATCTTAGTCTCACATGGCAATAAAATATAAGAGAATTATTCTGGAGTTGAGTGATTTCTTAGAAGTAGGTTACTAGTTTGCTGATTTATCATCGTCTTTATAGAATCGGTTCTTATTTGTTAAGTTATTGTTTATGCATTGATCATCAAGAGACTTGAATTTAAGTTGATCATCTTAATGAGGTAGGAAATGAATGATAGATGGACAATTTGTTTCTTGCATCCCTCCAGTGGGCCTGCTTAATGTGAATCTGTTTTACTAATTTGTTGAATAAAATCCTATTATATGATAAGAAATCAGATTACTTTGATGAATAATGGAACTTGCAGCTCCAAGTAGTATATACATGGAGCTATAGCTAAATTAGTAGCAATAATAATCAAATATTTAAGGACGAGCTGGTCAAAGAAAATATTCAAATAATGACTATGTATTGATAGCATGTGATATATATATTCTATTCTATATGTTAGCTAGTAAGTTTAAGCATTATTATTTATTATTAAGATAGGTGCACATAGATTGAAGTTTTTAACGTTATTGGCAGAATAAATTAGCTAATTGGTATCCATAGATTGCTTTCAGCAAACTGTGGATTTCAGTTGAAACTCTAGTCACTTCTCACCATCTGTCCTGGTTATATATAGAGAGAGAGAGAGACAGAGAAAAGGATGTTCTGTGGTCACTATGACATGGAAACTTAAACATCGACAAGGTCCCGTGAGTTTCAGTAAATTAAGGTAGAGAACTTGTAATGCTAATTTAATGGCTGTCTATTCTCAACTTCTCATCATAGCTTAGCTGGTAATTGTATACTTAGGAGTTATGTTGTGTCAATTCTCACCTTGAAGCTGGTTGGTGCTCCAAGTTTTATCTTCCAGATTATTGTTCATAGGTGGTAACAAGTCAGACAGTAAAACTTGAAGTGAAGAGACTCTTTCCTTGAGCTGAGAATTCTCTTGGAGAATTTGATGGTTGCTTTCTAACAAGTGAATAACCTTCTCAGAAAGCTGATGATTCATGGCTTGAAGATGACTAACCTGACATTGAAGCTCTTCAATTTGCCTCTTCTTTCGCATACGTGATCTTCGAGCCGATTCTCTGTTGGATTTCATCCTCTTAAGTCTTCTCTCATTGGAATTCCCTTGTTGAGTTTCGCACATTTCATGTAGAGTAGACTCGGTGGAGTAAGAGTTGGTGTTTGGGGAGAAAATATGGGGCGGGAAATGGACAGGTGAGAACGATGTATTGAAGAAACTGGAGCTTGTGTCTAGATTCTGGGACAAATTAGGCATGGATAAAGTGTGGAGGTTTTGAAAGGATGAATGAGAATGAGGAAGACAATGGAGTTGCTTGATTTCAAGCGACTCCATGGCTGTCGAATCGAAGGAAGCTTCGAGGGAGTACTCTGGAGGATTATAAAGATGATAACTTGAATTAAGAGTTGCTTGTTATTTAAGGTTTTAGCTTGTTTTTATAGTATGTTTGTGTGAGTCGGTGTGCATGAAAAATAAAGACATTGATACCATTTATGAATTAGGGCTACTAACTCTTTGCAATTTAGACCTATAGGTTCTTATAATAAGAGGTTACTTCTTTGAGTGTCTTCATTATCATCATGATACACAACAAATGATAATGTACAATGGTCAAATAATTCTCGAGCAATTAATCTACTTGCCAAAGTTAAAGAGAAATTACTAAGTTGTTTATTTATTTTTGTCTAGGATATGAAATTCATGTGTGAAAAATGAAGCTGCCTTTTATTTTAGGGATAAGAGAAAAAGAAACCTAGGGTGTCAAAGATGCCATTTTGGGGTGTGCTATAGCTTGTTTGTTTATTTGATCATTGTAGTGTATACTATACTTTACATATTTGATTTTTGTGTTAAGTAATTTATTGTCTTTTTGTTTCTCAAAATATATATAATTAATTCAATTTCTACGACAGTTACACATTTTGGTTCAAATAATGAGTGCATAATGGAGATAGACCGAGTGGTAAACCTTCAAAATAAATGTTCTAATATTAATTATATTAAATATTCTAAATTTTTTTTTATTTTTTATACATATTTTGATACAAGAAAAGTTTATAACTTTTGGATAAATATTTCAAGTTCTGAAAATCCCGCCTAAACACCGATTTTTAAAACAAAATTTCTAAAAATTTACTTTTTAGTATCGAAAAATCACCCCCTAGAGTGGCCTTACCCGCTTAAAGCCGCTTAGATTGTCAAATCCGTCTAGGATTATCTGATTATAGAAAACTGTTACAGTGTTTTTAAAAATCCAATTTTTAAAATATTATGTATATCACAAAGATTAAATGAGACAAATGAATCGATAATTAATATCTTGGTTAGTGGTTAAAATTGAATTTCTGATATTTAATGATTTCATGTTCGAGTCACATATATACAAAAGAAAATGAGAGAGGAAAGAATTACTAAAGGGTAAAAAATGTAATTTTGCCAACCTAATTATTTCTCAAACTACCACTAATAGTCTAATACTCTGATTGATAACAAATTTAGAGTAGATAAAAGAAACACTTACAAGTAAAGACAATTTGACTTATATGACCTAAGGCTCTAGTTTTCTAGCTTTTCTTAGTGGAGTTTGTGTTTAAAAATAAATCAAGGATATTCCAAAAGTGGGAATCTTTCTATTATTATTATTATTATTATTATTATTATTATTATTATTATTATTATTATTATTATTATTATTATTATTATTATTATTATTATTTCATGACTCGAGATTGCAAATGTTGTATATTACTTGTTCTTTCTAACTGAGCAATCACATTTGTTTTCAATTCAATCCAAAAGAACATAACAATAGTATCATGCATCTTATTAATTGAAAGGTATTAGTTATAAACCATCATATTCTAATTGTATTTTGTTCATGACGAGGTAATTTTGGATAGATTCACACAGCAACATTTATATTTTCCGCATATCATTCTACGAGACTATATCTCTTAATAGTGTTTTTTACATTCATAAAGTAAACACAACCACTTAATGTAATTAATTGTAATTGTTCTTTTTCACACATTGGTTTGGTGCAAAGCTATTTATGTATAAAGAAGGGTTAATCAATCCTTCTTAATGTAATGCTTAATTACATAAAATTAGAAATGCATTGAAAATTATATTTAGGAAAGCAAAAAGGTGAATTAAAACCAAACGCGCAAAAATCACATGTGAAATGAACCAAGGAAATTTCTAATTAATGCATCATAATTATTCACTGCATTCTTTCAACTATATAAAAAAGTTTTTAAAAACATTATTTGGTTTTAACTTTTTATGCAATTATTTTCATGTTTCAGTGATTTGTTCTCTTCATTCATTTTCAACCAATCGGTGGTTGTTTTAGATGAATTGATTTCTTGATCTTGGTAAATTGGAAGAAAAGAAATATTTTTATCATCAATTTTATCAATTATTTGATAGTTATTAGTTCGAGTCGTAGTCTTTTTTTTATCTTTGCTGCGGGTATCGATCCAGGGCTCAATATCGACCCTTTTTTGAAGAGAAAAATTGATAAGTCGCGAATCAAAAAATTTTCGGTAAGGAATCGTCGGTACAAATTAATCTTCGTTACACTATTTTCAAGTGCTTCTCACGGAATTTGAAGTTTAAAGTGGAGACTTTCTAATAAAAGCACCTTAAACTACAAGTGATTGTACCAACTAAACTAATACCGTGGGTAACTATTTGGTTTTGTAAATATTTTGATAAAGGATGCATATTTTAATTTTAATTTTAAAAAAAAAATCACATTGTGGAGCAACAACTCAAACCTGAAAATATGGGTAAAAGGTTATAAATCAATGATAATGAGTAGTGAGTAGGATTTTGTGTAACCTGTAATGGACTGGAATGCTCTTTTCTCTCCTCCATCTTTTTCACTTGTGTTGGCGCTTACAAAATATAGTCTTAAGAATTTATGTCTACTTATTATATATTTTAGGCATTTTCCGGTCATTTTAAAATTAAATAACACAAACAATATATATATATATACACACACATAATGTTATGGTGGTGTGGAATGTTTAGAGCTCAAATTTGTCAAAATATAAAAACAAAATTGACAGTGAACTTTACTAACTAGTTAAAGGTTATGATAGTATAGAACCTTTTAAATCAAATGGTTGAATGTGTAAATTCCAACAACTACATATTATTGAATTTTTTTTTTTTTTGAAAAGAACATATTATTGAATTTGAATAAAATTTTAAGGTGAATATTGTTAATCATGCTTCGAGATAAAAAGGACATTCGAGTACCTAAATCTGATGGAAATATTATCAATTAGTATTATTTTAAAACCTTCTCCACCAACATCTTTACATGGTTGCGTTGAACAAAGGATATAATAAATAATGATAATAATAATAACAATAATAATAATTATAATAATTATAATAAATCCATATATTTTTTTAATGCTGCTAACTAATTTATAGTCATTAGTATTTTTTTGTCTCGAAAAAGGTTAAAAATCATTGTTTAAAAATTCAAAACAATTATGTAAAACTGAGAAAGTAAAAGGTAAAAAACGTTGATTGAGAAAAGAACCAAACACCCACTTTATATATGAATGTAAAGTCCATTTTCATTTCTTTTAAATTCTTCAAATAGCGTATCTTTAGATTCTTTAAAAAAAATATATAAAAAAATCAAAGTTAGTAAAATTTGTTTGCAAGTTGTATTGGCAATTTGTCATTTGTTTCTGAGTTGGAAAGGCCCATATAATATGGATGCGTTACATTACAGTTGATGACAGATAGTAGTAAAGCTTGGGCCATGAAATAAGGTTGGTGTGGTGTGGTGGCTTGTTCTAATTTCTAATGGATTCTTGCTTCTTTGTGCTCTCCATCTTCAATTCCAATCATGTGCATGCTATATCATAAGGTTCTTGCAAGATCTTAAAGTTATTAATTTTGTTCATATTTGTGTTTCTTATTCACAAAATTAGCGTTTTAAGTTTTCACTTCAAAAAATTATGTAGTTACGCTTCCAAATAATAACAAAAACAAAAAAATATCCTCATTCTAGCCGAATGTGGATTTCAATTTGTTACATTTAAGATCACAACTTCAATTTCAATCACTAAACTAAAACCGTTTTTTTTTATTTCTACGATCTTATATATACATGTTTTATATTTATTATATAATTCTACTATATAAACATGTTATATAAGTGTTATATATCTGCTATATATACGCATATAACAGATAATGTTGTTTAACGCATATGTTTGATTATATCTGTTGTATACCTGGAATGTAAAAATGATAAATTGAACTTTTTTATAAGAAAAGAATTTGAAACTTAAGATGGTTTTTTTTATAATTTGATAAAAATATATATACATATATCTATATATCTATGACTTGATCGTTTATGTAAAAGGTCTACATTTTGTTGCCGCTTATATACTGTCACGTACGTTTAACTTACAACAGGTTTTACTGAATCTCGAATTTGATAAAAAAAAAACCACTTAACCACTTACTGCTAACGTGACTTGGAGAAAAAATGGGAAAGTGAAACTGAGAAAAAATTTTATATGTTTAATATATGTATGTATGTATGTATGTATATATATATATATATATATATATATATATATAAGGCAAAATGCATCTGGACCCCCCTGAGGTTGGCCAAAAAAACCGTTTGCCCCCCTGAACTTAAGAAAGGACCCCAGATCCCCCTGAACTTGTAAAAATGCACCGATTAACCCCCTCAACTTGTAAAATAGTATCAATATACACCCTAGATGCCATGTGTCACAATCTGATTGGTTTGACTTTTCAAAATTTTCATTTTTCTCTCTCCATAAGAAGTTGACACGTGGCAATCAAGGGGCAAATTGGTATTTTTTTACAAGTTGAGAGGGTTAACTGGTGCATTTTTGCAAGTTCAGGGAGGTTTGGGATCCTTTCTTACGTTCAGGGGGGCAAACAGTTTTTTTGGCCAACCTTAAGGGGGTCCATATGCATTTTGCCTATATATAATTACAACCACACGTTATTCTTTTTTCTATCTCTGCAATTTATTTTTTTTATTACTGTTGGTATATAATATCAATATATTATATATAGAGTAAAAGTCAATTGTATACCTTTTGTAGTACAAAAAACATTTTCAAATAGCGTAGCGGAAAGAATATGACCAAGAACTACGTATTACTAGTCGGTAACTAACTACACCCTTAGGGAGAAAGTAACACAAACCACAAACTAAAGCAAAATAGAGATAAATATAAATTTATTATATTTTAAAAGAAAGGAGAAAGGAAGGAGAGAATTACCAATTCTCTGCCTTTCCTTTTGATTCATTGAGCCCTTTTTATAGGGCTCAATTTAACTGTGCGGATTTCGGCCGCCGAAATCCGCACAGTAATATATATATATATATATATATATATATATATATATTTTATATATTTAGTCCTTTTATTTAATTCTTCGGTCCGCATGTACTTATACATGTAGTCCCTTTTAACCTACACCGGTATTAATACAGGTGTAATGGTCTTAAAGGTAACACCGAAATTATCCAAACCTGTACTGATACGGGCGGATCGGGTCTAAAATCCAACATCACCCTAAATTGTTACACCGATGATTTGCACATAATTTATGGAGCGTTTTATATTCTCTAGTTTTGGTAGATTATTTTTGTGCTGTCCCAATAGCCCATATTAGAAGATGGTGAATAGTATTTTTTAAAAAATTCAAAAATAAAAATATTTTTTTGATTTTGGAAATATTTTTTAACTCAATCTTAAAAATAAATTAATAGCAATATGCATAAATGTAAATTGCAAGTAATTAAAAGGGCAGGGTAGAAAGATTGAAACACGCATCGGATTTATCCTAGTTTGGTAACCCCTTTGCATACTCCAGTCCCCAAGTCAACTGATTTGAGATTTTTTAATATTTTCTGTTTTCTTTACTGGCAGAAAACAAGCTTAGCGATACTTTTTCCGGCCTCAAGTATCAAACCTTACAATCAAATACTTAACCCAATAGTTTTTCCTGGATCAACTATCAAAAACTTATTAGTTTTTCGGGGCTCAACAATAAAACTTTTTACAATTCTTTATAAATGAATATTGAATCAAAGAACACAAAAAGTTTTTTCTCTCTTTTTATAACTTTGAAGAATTGTTGGAAGACTTGATAACTCGAAGCTATAGAATATTTTCTCTTAAGTCCCCTGAAACTTCAAGTTTCATTCTGAATTCTTTATATAGACTTTGCAGGAGAAAATAACTGTTGAAAAATTTGAATTTTGAATTATAACCGTTGGAGATTTTGAAAATAATTTGATGAGTTGTCTCGTCAAGCTTATCAAATCACCATGTCAGATATCATATCAGCTAACTTTATGTCACATCAAATTTACTGAGGGTCACATTATCAAAATATCAGATCTTTTTATCACATTATCAAGATATTAAATCTTTATGTCACATTTTATATTCGTTTTTTTATTATATTCAGAATTTGATTTTAATCTTGTCACATCACATCAGTCAAATCAAATGTCATATCAATAAGATTTCATGATCGATTGAAATCTTTATCAGATTTTTCAATATCAGTTGAAGGTCACATCAATTGGATTTCCTAACCATTTAAAATCTTCATTACATCTTTATCAGATTTGAAAAATCATATGCATGTCAAATCAATCTCCTTTACGTCACATCGAATTGTTCATTGTCAGATAAACTTTGAAGTAATTTGAATTTTACTTCAATCCTCCGTTCTTCATTTTGTAGCTTCTTTTTCAATAAGTATACTTTGACATTTAATTAACACAATCAAGTATTTGTATTAACTGATCAAATATATTGTTGGTGTTTAGTTTGTTTCATCTCCTTGTGTAATAATCAAAATTAAACTCAACATTTTGATATATCTATATCAGAGGTGGATTTATCCTGTTGACGAGACTCATGTAAATAAATTTGGTTTGGTGGTGAGGATGAACAAACCACCATTTCAAATGTAGTTGCAGTTGCTTAAAAGCTGAAGCTAGAAAACTAACTGAAGTAGGTTTTGAACAAGGCTTTAGAACCCCAATTTCCCCAAGTT
Source organism: Euphorbia corollata (assembly GCA_948277035.1). NCBI lineage: Eukaryota > Viridiplantae > Streptophyta > Magnoliopsida > Malpighiales > Euphorbiaceae > Euphorbia > Euphorbia corollata. The sequence continues at coordinate 8,542 of CAOJBI010816832.1, forward strand.
CTAACCAATACAGTAACAATCACTTAGGATCTGATCATTTGATTTTCGTTTTTGCAATTGAACGTACTGAAAATGAATAGGAATGGTTTGAACATTTCACATTAAACCTAAGTGCTCAAAAACTGAATGCACATCTAGGCAAGTGAAAGAAAGTTGAATATTATGCGCAACTGATTGAAAAATAGAGGCTTTTCTAATATTAAACCATCAACCCAAAATTTGGTACAACTAGAAAAAACAACTCTGCAATTAGCCACGTTTCTAACCATAATCAGATTGTGACATCCATCAAGAAATACAGCCCTAAAACGCATTTCAAACTGATAAGTCTTTATTCCGATGTTTTTTTTGGCTTAGTACATCTCCAGCTACCTGAACTTGTGGTATAAAATATACTGTCCCCCTGAAGTTTTTGATACATGAAAGTTGAGGGAGCTACGGGGATCGCTCTGAAAGTTCAGGTTTTTTGGGGCAGTGCATTAGACCTTTCTTTCTTTTGCCAAGCTGGCATATCAGCCATATAGCAAAATGTTATTTTTCTTTAAAAATAAAAGTTGTTAGTTGCTAAATTTGTATACCAATCCTTCATGCATATGGATGATGCTTTCTTTCACTTTACTCCTTAAGGTAAATAGACCCTTTGAACAATTAGGGTGGTTCTGCACGTCGAAAAAAAATTCTAATTTTCAGTATATGTACAAGTATAAAAGATCACGAGTTTTCAAACAAACAAATACCTCTTCATTTCCAAAACTGACTGCGTACTTGTGTCACCAAGAACCAATTCTACAACATGCTACCCTATTCATCAGCAAATAAAGCCAAGCCAAATCTGAAAATGACATCATATCTAATTTAGCATCTTCCAGTCAAAAGAATAAGCAAGTTTCTAATAAAATGCCTAGCTTCAAGAACTATTGTACCGACTTGTAATTTTGATGTTACTTTTGTCACTCTGGACTTCACATAGTGGCTGAAATTCCTCATTGTCAGAAGTTAGTAGAGCACATAGAAGAGGGAACAACCGAACATAGTAGTCAAGGCACTAGGTGCACCCAAGGCAACAAGGGGTCATATAGCCTAGGCGCAAGACGAAGGCGCACGCTAGGCGCATGAACTTTAAAAATTTAAAATAAAATGTTTTTCACTTCACTTAAAGGAGATTCAAGAATCCCAAGTTTATAATGATAAAGCCTAGTTCCTATCAATCTAAAACATAAATTATCAATCATCAAGATCATTAACATATTCCCCATCTTCATTAGAATCACTCTCAAACTTGTCATCAACATATTACTCCTCCTCCACCGCATGATCTTGTTCAGTTTAATCTTCGAGCATACCTTATTAAAAACTAATTGGTGATTGATCTATAGATTTTAAAGGCAGAAAGTGGAGGCAACCGATTGTTCGAACTAGTAACGATTGATCGGTAATGGATAGATTTTCAAAGGTAAAAGAAAAGACAGAGTAAAAGATGTTAATTTTTAGTATAATTGGATTAACTAGTTAACCAATGTCATCGTAATTTCTCATCAAACTAGTCGAATTGTGCAAAGTGCACACTTGTTCGAGTTATATCATGTTAGTAGGATGTTAGGGGTTTGGGGGCTACACCCCCAGTAGCAGGGTCCTAGGGTGGCAACCCTAGCTGGGTCCAGGAGCAGCGCCCGTAACGAGGTCTGCAGGCAGCGTCCCAGGCTGGGGTCAGTAATGAAAAATTGCTATTTTCTAATGTGTCTATTCGAAAATAATGCATATATTTAAAAATGCTTTGTAAATTATTAATTAAAAGCTATTATTTCGTTTATTTTGTTTAAGAGGTATCAATCACTGACACTGTTAACTTAATTTAAAAAAAAACTCTAAAAATACATGCATTCACATGCCCTAAACGCCTTTTGCGCCTTTTGCATAAAGGCGAACGCCTTTGTAAGGTGAACCACTTAACAAGGTATAGGGCGCCATAGCTGGCGCCTAAGAAGCACAGAAACGTCAATTGGGTTGCGTTTCCACGTTTCCAGTACGTGTCATGCTCGGAAACGCCAGGAAACTGGTGCGGGACGTTTTGGGGCAGTTTCTGTAAATTAGTGAAACAGGAAACACGTTTCCTTCATTTACGGAAACGGTTTCCGCTACTTTTGACTTCAATTCC
>CAOJBI010817313.1:0-10827 GCA_948277035.1 Euphorbia corollata
TTTCTAAAGAATGCTAAAAATATCAAATATTTTATCTCTGTTAAATTGATTTATCAAATAATTAAATTTTTATAAAGTGCTCATACATTATTAGATGTACTTTTCTATTTAAGAAATAAGCATAACAAATAAGAAAATATAAAAACTTGATTAAGAAAACGAATGAAATAAGAAAAATTTAGAGAAACTCAATTAAAATAAGAATTTAAAATATTAAGAAGTTGGATAAATAAATAAAATTGAAATGTGAAATCATTTTAGAAAAAATAATACAAGTTAAATAATGAATTGGGGTGGCTCACAGATTTAAAAAATTTCAAGCCCATTTCTTTTGGTTAGCCCATCAGTCTTATCTTCCTCTTCTTCATTTTGCTAATGCGTCTGGGTGTTAGGGTAGGGCATTTTTAGATTTTCGGCAGTAAATTCCTCCTACATGCATGGATTCCGGTGGCTGGCTAGGGCTGCTTCCATACCCCGCCCTACCCTGCCACTGCCCCTGGCCATTGCCACCTCGTTTCTCGCCGATCTCCGCCCCCTCTCAGTTCCTCGTCGTCGCCCAACATAGCCACTGCCACCTTATTCCTCGCCGATCTCCGCCCCCCTGTCCACTATCACCGGTAATTTTTTTAGGGGGAAGCCACCGGCGAGCCCCCCCCCCCCCCAATTATCTCCGTCCCTGGGCACAAGTAAACAAGAATTAAATCTTTGTCTGGTCGGGTCTGGACGTCTGGTGTAGGCCTTAAAGTAAGAGACAAATAAGATCCCATTCTCAGCTTTGACAAAGATCCGATCGTCTTTTTGGTATCTGTTATTTATCACTTTCCCATTCACATTTTCCTTTGTATGCACTATTTCATTGCTTCGCCTATAACCTGCCTTTCATTCGTCCTGCCTATAAAATATAGCTATTGAAGCTTTTCTTTTTTTTTTTAAAAAAAATGGCTAAATTGTCCTTGGAGATTTCAGTTGGGGAATTCAAGTTCTTTGTCGATATTTGTTGTAGCAAAATGAAAAGCAAACTTCACTCCCAATACACTATTTCACTGACATAGGGGCAGGGCCCCTAAAAAGAAAAATCTAAAAGATTGAGGGCCTAAAAAGATATATATGATATTATTATGAGGGAGACTAAATTAATAGAATAGTGCTCCCTTCTCTCTCTCTAAATTTGCTCTCCCTTCTCACTAAGAAACAAACTTTCTAGGCAGCGTTCTTCCTCCTTGTCTTCTTTTTCGTCTTCTTTTACAGGTTTTATCATTATTTTTCAGTTTATTTTCTTGTTTTTAGTCTGAATAATCTGGATTTGTTATTTTTATCTTCCACTATGAGATCAATATTTGTAGTCATAGATCTGCTGCTACTCCCCTCGATCAAGATAGTTTTACAACTGGGTCGGACTACATCAGCTTTAAGACAAAGATACATGTGGATCTTTCACTCAAGATACCCAGATCTATCTCCTTTCAAAAAGATCATTCAAGATCTACGAGGTTTGTTGAGGTTATGGCGTATGCAGGTATTTTTATGGTTATGGATATTCGAAATTGTTAGCTGGAAGCTTAAGAATTACAAGTTGCAGTGCTTGTTTGTTGTTATGTTGTCTTTCTTGCTCTTGTGTGGCAAGTCTTTCCCTATCTCCCAATCTGGTGAGATTTTGTTACCTGTTATGTTTGGATATTTTGTTTTGATGGATGTGGTTTTTCTACTCATGTATCGATCAAAATGTACTACATATATCAGTATTAATGCAATATTTCCTTTTTATTCAAAAAAAATTAATAGAATGGTACAGATTAGATCCATCTGAACTTTTATCGAGATTTCTTATTCAATTTTACCAACAATCATTAAATTTTCATTTGATTGCCACTTTATTATCCCGTCCCATCAGAGTTCTGTCAATTATTAAACAAAATCTTCATTTTTAAGGGATTTTGACCCTGGAAAATGTTGTTTTAGTAAATATAATGGAGGTGGGCGTTGGGTTAAAGAATATGTCTGAACTAAACATAGTTTTAACTCGCCTTTCACTTTGCATTAAGAAAGGGACTTAGAGTCCCGTTTTTTTAAAAAATTATAAATGGGGGAAAGTGGTGACATGTGACTGGGCTGACACTGGAAACGGGACTGCAGGTCCCGTTTTCAATGAACGTATATATATATATATATATATATATATATATATATATATATATATAATAGTACAATAATTTCAGGCAAAATGCTTGGTGTAGTTGGCTGGGGGAACGAGGTGAGGGGGTAAGAAGCCCGGATTCGATTCCTCGCAGCTGCATTTATGAGTTGAATTTTTAATAAATTGATACCCATCAAAACGACGTAGTTTCATGTTTTGATGGGTAGAATAAATTCATGAAACTACGTCGATGAGTATCAATTTATTAAAAATTCAACTCATAAATGCAGCCGTGAGGAAACAACTCTTATGCTAATGGTACCATACCCATTTTATAAAAATAAAGCTCCAATTATACTAAATGTATAATATAATTAAAAAACCTAGACTTTAGGATTACTACAATGCCGCTAACTAGACACTTATGCCAACCACCCCCTACGACTTTGACTTACATTCGTGAGCCCCATTAATGTAATAAAATTGCATTAAGAAGTCGTTGTAGCTTGACAAAGTGTAGGTAAAGACCGTCTTATGCTAATATTCGTAGTTGTGGAGCAAAATTATGTATTACAAGCATTTTGCGTGTTCACCATGCACAAAAAAGAATTTCATGTAATCCATAATTTGTAAGACTATGAATTTCATCATGAGGCAATTCCTAGATACATTTTTGCGAAATTTAGGTGGCTCCTATATACATTTACAAAGTTGAAGGGGCTTGCAGGAACAATTCAATTTGAGGTGCAGATAGTTAAAAGTGACAAGTTGAAGTTGTCATGGAAATATTAAGGTGGAGTTTATTTAACACATATTCACCATGGGAACATAGATAGCAAACACAGTTGGTGGGGATAATCTTGGCTCCGATGACCATACACTTAATGTACTCCACGTAAGCGGGCGATCCCATTAGAAGCTGAGAGTATTTAGTTTCATGGATATGATAGTGAGGTTGTGTTTGAATAAGTCTCCACCTATTCCGTGACGTTTAATGGTATTCTTTGATTTTTTGGGTAGTGGGAATCATATTGGTTTGAGTCTTGAGAAGTCACTGTCAACTACAATTTTAGTAGGAAGCGATATTGAGAAGTAGAATTGAATTTTCTTGTCATGGCACAGAACAAGAATAATCAAGGAAAATGGTTCAGTTCCTTGCACTATTTTAGAATAATTACTACTCCACTTAAGAATAATTTTATCTTAGCTCCACCCCACTTAATTTGTCTCCACCTAACAGAAAAATATTCAGATTCCAAGTTGCTACTTACAAATATAACACTAGTACGTTCCGCCCGCCTAAACCCAACTTAGATCTTCCAAACAGAATCTCATCCTATTATACTACCAAAAATCTGATCAAATGAACCTACCAACGTCATCTCCGAACTAACTTAACGGTAACAGGATGATGGATGGGTGGGTGGGTTGTGGTTTTGGGTTTCGCATGAAGGATACATTGTGAGTGTGGTGGGAGGATTCATTTGCATATACAACTGTGGTGACTCTTTCAGTGCTCTCACTTCTTGCACTTCCTTGTGGAGCCGACGGTTTTCTAGCGTCAAATTCTCGCACCATCTCTTTGAATACTTGCAATCTACTTCTGTTTGCTTCAATTTTGTCCTGCGTAGCCAACACAAAAAAAAATTTTGATGTTTCAATATCACTACCATTTCGATTAAAAAATTATACTCATCATGTCCTTTTCTCTGGACCATCACATTCTTAGATGACATCACTATTTCAAGCTTAAAAACAACAACAAAAAAGAGGAACAAAATTCACCGCCAATTCAATGCCATGAAAATCGCAATGAAAACCATAATCATGTCTTATACTATTATTACAATATATATAATATATGTTTATGATCTTCATGATTTTTATGAGAAATTCAGTTTTTTAGTAAACATAAAGGATAATAGAAGACCGTATAAATACATTATACGACTCTTATATCATGTCCAACGCCTCCATTAAAAGACAATCAAAAACCTTCATTAAAAGACAATAAAAAACCCATGTATAAGATTTGATACATTTTTTTTTGAGAAATTCACATGTTATTTTAAAGATAAAATTAAAACCAACAAAATATAATGATGGTAGTTAAAAACAGTTTGAAAAGGCAACATACAAAGCATAAAAACAAAATTTAAATAAAATAATAACATAATAACAAAAAAAAGTTTCCTTATTTTGAAATTTAAGGAATTTCCAAATTATAGACCAAAATAATAATAATAATAATAATAATAATAATAATAATAAAACAACCCTTATCATAACCTGGTAGTTGCAGTGAACCCAATTGATAAATGTTGAAAGCCCTGCCGAAATACTATATTCTTTTATTGGTCGGAATGAATTTGGGTGCAAAGGTTAAAAAAGTTACCTTGCCCTCCGGTTCTGAAACCAGACCTCTACTTGTCTGGGCCTCAGATTCAACTGTTTTGCTAGTTCCACCTTTTATTTCTGTAATATACAAAGATTATAATTCAAGACTGCCACCAATGTACGAAAGGGTCCTCCATTAACATGAAATTTACAAAAATGCCACTCACAGGATTGAGAGTGTTGTGTTCCTTGAAAGTTTCTTCCAGAACAATGGACTGTTCCTTGGACAATCTCAACTTCTTTCTTGAAGCGTCACCGTCGCCAGCACCGCCATCTTCGTCATAGCTTCCACCGCGACACCAGGAGTCTCTCTCAGCTTCTGCCTCCTGTAATTCTCTCACTCCTCTTCCCGCTTACGCTTAAGCTTGAAATCGTACTGTTGGGTGAAGAAACGCTGCCTTGATAGTCAGTTTCAGCCGTGTCGGTCATCACCGGCATCTGATTCATATCAATTACCCCCCGTTGGAACGGAGACCTCGAATCGCAAATTTTATCTGTTAACCAGATAAAAAAAAGCTTGAATATTACCAAAAAAAAAGGTGCTAAAACCTTGGCTTCGGTTACTCAAACTCATAAGATCTAAGAGAACAAAATAGGTACCGGATGAAGGATGAAACAGATTACTGAAAGGGGCCCGATGAAGATGATGATCATCATCATCATTTCGTAAGAAAAGAGAAGGAAACGGAATGAGGTTGAGTGTCAAAGAAAGCTGATTTCGATCATTAATATGTTGATTTTGGTCTCCCAGACTCAAAGTCAGACCCAAACCCGAACCAATTCCACCATCCAATTTGTTGCCCATATTTGTTAAAGAAACAAACTCAATCTAGAAACAAGTGAAGGCAGAAATGTAAAAAGAAACAGACTTTCTCTCCAACCAAACAAAACCCAGTTGAGTAAATGTGAAAAGAAATAAACTCAGTCACAAAACAAACAAAACCCAATGGTCAAATTGAGAAAATAGATGAATGTGAATCTATACAAAGAGAAGAAGTGGGAGAAGAAAGAGTGAGGGAAATGGGTAAAAGAGGTAAAGTGAAACAGGCTTTTCGCATTGAGCAGAAAGAGAGAGAGGATAGGAAGAGATGAGATGGGACTAGTCCATGGTTCTTATTTTCAAAAAAGTACCCCGTGATTTCACTCATTTTCAAAATGGAATATGAGGAATTTTATTTTACGAAAGGTATGTGATTTCAAAAAATTTGCAAAAAGGGTATGTGGTTTCAAAATAATGGTGTTACGTTAAACATTTTAATAATTTAATCTTATTATTTTAAAATTATACGTTATAATTTAAGTAATTTTTGGACATTTTTTTTATTTTTTATGAATTTTTAAAGTTTGTTACCATAATTTAATTAAAAAAATAGTTACACTATTAAAAAAATTACAAAATTTATCACTGACGTGTATTGTATTTTTATTAATCATCCCGTAAAAATTCAGATAAAAACGAATACAAATACTCATTTTTATGACATGATTTAATATAGAAAATCATTTTTTTATAATTTTTTTGAAATCACAGACCCTCTTTTGTAAAAAAAATTCCTCATATCCAATTTTAAAAATGAGTGAAATCACGTAATACTTTTTTGAAATTTGACTTTTTAAAACAGCGAAATCCACCGATAAAATATCCTCATTTTGCAGACTAACTGTGGCGCGTGGAGGAATAAGGCGAGTGACGTATATTTTTATTAGTACAAACATAAATATTCAATGTCGCCACTCAAACCTCATAATTTACCCACATAAATAAATAGATTCCCGTTCCGGTGACCAAATGATTCGAGTCGCCACCTACCCGGCTGACTTATAAGGCCTAAAAGGAAAGAAACCCAACAAATATTTACCCACCCGACTGCTACCAACCGGACATTTCTACGCCACTAATAACCAGTACTAGCTTCTCCTCATCACCCAGGGCTAATTTCCGCTTCAATGGAACCGTCTCCTCCACCTTCCGCCGGAGTTGGAGCTGGACGGCCTAATCCCAACGATATGGATATTCATCCTCCGGCCAACGAAGATCCGTCTTCTTCTTCTCTCTTGGATTGGAGCGATCTTTTTGATTTACCTGTAGACGATCACTTCCCGATATTCGATTCCGTTGAAACTTCCATTGACGTCCCACCTCCTCCGGTCAATCATTCTGAGACACATCTAACTCCGGAGAAAGTCAGGAAGCGCGACCCGAGGTTGACCTGCTCCAATTTTTTGGCTGGCCGGGTCCCCTGCGCCTGCCCGGAGCTAGATGCGAAATTGGAGGAAGAGGAAGGTGCGCGCGGCAAGAAGAGGGTCCGTACGGCTAGGTCTAATTCAGCGATTGCTCGGTGCCAAGTAGCTGGGTGCGAGGTTGATATCAGCGAGCTTAAGGGGTATCATAAGAGACACAGAGTTTGTTTGCGTTGTGCGAATGCGAGAGCTGTGATGTTTGACGGGGAGAATAAGAGATACTGTCAACAGTGCGGCAAGTGAGTTCTTAAGCGCATCTTGTTGCTTCCATTGTTTTGTGAATTAGCTGGTTGGATTGGATTGAACTTGTTTTCGTTTGAGCAGGTTTCATTTGTTGTCCGATTTTGACGAAGGAAAACGTAGTTGTAGAAGAAAATTAGAGCGCCACAACGATAGACGGCGAAGAAAGCCGAATTATTCCAAGGTTGACGTTGATAAAGAACCGCAAGGGGAGCTGCTCGGTGAAGTTACGGCGAATGATGCCGAAGGTACAAAAGGTTTCCAGGAGTTGAAAAGTAGTAAATTTGCTTCGGTATTGCTGTCCGTTTGTTACTGGTTAGTGACATATTATTCCGTGCACTTTCAGATTGTCGGATTGTTGAGAAAGAAGCATTTATTGATTTTGAAGATGGGAACATTTCTGCACTTGGTTCGGATCTCAATTCCCAGAATCCAAACAGTGACAGTGGACTATCTGCTGGAAATCAGAAGGATGGAGGAAACCATGATTTAAAATTTCCGACTTCACCTTCTAATTGTAACAACAGCTTCTACTCTTCTGTGGTGGGTCTACAATGGCTTTCTCCGTGCTTTACTTCCAACACTGAACGTATATTTGGAGTTGTAAAATATTATACTATTGGAATTTCATTGTAGTGTCCAACAGGCCGGATCTCCTTTAAGCTGTATGACTGGAACCCAGCAGAATTTCCTAGAAGGCTTCGACATCAAGTATTTTAAAGAATTACTGTTACAGTTTAGTATTTGAAGGTGTACAATTTTAGATTGTTAGGGATGCTAGGATTTGGTTGAGATATAGTTATCCATATTTACAGATTTTCGAGTGGTTGGCAAGCATGCCAGTTGAGCTGGAGGGATATATACGCCCAGGTTGTACAATCTTGACTGCATTCCTTTCCATGCCTACATTTATGTGGGGAAAGGTAATGACACTGTCATATGATATCTATCTTACAAACTTCAGGCTTAGTGACTATAGTATTATTGTTCGGATTTACCGACTTGTTCTACTCATGTGCCCTTATCTTTGCTCAAATGCTTTTGGAACTCATGGATTATAATTTATAATTTGATATTGGCTTTAGCAAAAACCGTAAAATATCTTTGACAAACTTGGTGTAGGATAAAAATATATTTGAATTTGCAGTGAGCCGGTGACGTTTGAACATTAGTTAACTGGTGTACTTTAATAGTCATTTATTGACAGTTATGCAACTGTAATTGTATAGAAAACACTATTGTATTAGTTCTGAATGCTTGAGCCTATATAGACAGCATTATTGTTGATGCATAATTTTTTATCATTTTGTATAATCAATTATCTGGCATTTTTATTCACTAATTTGTTGTTAATTTTTCAAATGATTCACATATTTAACTTCATTTCTTTGGTTACATGAAGCAGTTATTGGAAGATCCTGAATCATATGTACGTGATTTTGTCACTTCACCTAGAAATATGTTGTTCCAGAGGGGCCCCATGCTTGTCTATTTGAATAACATGGTCTTTCATGTCGTGAATGGTGAGTGGTATTGTCCCGATTGCTGCACTTGCTCTTATTTAAGTAGCATTTTCAGTTGCCATTACTACTGTCTTCATTACCTTTTATTATTTAAGAGTGAAACATCTGTTATGTTAACCTTCTTGAACCATTTTTGTCTCACTTATCTGCTCATGCATTATGTGCTTATTTCCCTAGTTTGCTTTAAGGTTTATCTTTACATTCACTTATATAATATATATATCATGGAGAAATGCGAATAAGTCACTAAATTAGTTCGACACTCTTTGCACTTTATTTAATCTTGTGCTCAACATGTTGGCTTTGATTTTAAGTTGACCCACTTTTGTTAGTTTCATTTTTTATATAAATCATGTGTAGAAATCTTGTTGCAGCTTAAGTTAGGGAACAAAAAATATGTTTTATCAAGTTGCTAAATACAATTATGTTAAAGCCTTCCTCTATTACAAAAATATCTCTTCTTTTTATTTATTTGCCAATTCTATATTCTTATTATCTTTCTTCTATGTCCAATTAGATGGAAATACAGTAAATGAAATCGACAGGGAAGAGTGGGCCCCAAGACTTCACTATGTCCATCCAACATGCTTTGAAGCTGGGAAGCCTGTGGAGTTTGTTGCTTGTGGAACTAATCTGTTGCAACCCAAATTTAGGTATGGTACTAAACTATTAATTCATCTTAACCGAGTCAACCTGAATTTCATTGATGTTTCATCAAGTTTTGTTCTTTCTCCAAGTGATTCATCTGTGTCAAGTGTTCATAACAGTTGCCTCTTGTTTCTCCACTTCAGCTTTTTGATACAAAATGCACATTTATCTTTTGGTTTGACATTTAGTTTAAGGTCGTTCTTTTCAACTCATATTCCATTCAGTTCAGTACTGGATAGTTATAAATTTACACTGAAATAATTTAGGTTCAGTACATCTACTTATAAGCTGAAAAGAGCCTAAGTGATATCGTAGCAAACATGAATAGTAGTGTACTGAAGCAGCTTGGACAATTACATTAGTAAAAACTAGGAAATCTCATATGGAGTTGCGGATACAAATTTAATCATCTGCCTTAAATATCTTAATTATAGGAATGCATTGGAACCTTAACGTGGTGCAGTTCAAAAATATTTGCATGTTGCTTCTTCGAATTACCTTGTTTTGCTTTATCTTTCTGTGACTCGAAATCTTCTTTTATCTAATTTCTCGCATTCCAGTACATGTAACAATTCACTTAGTTTTTTTCTTTTTTATAGCTCAATAATCTTGCAATATGCTTTCTCTCTGACTGCTTCAACATGCTTTTTAATTGTTAATGTGTTTACGGCTTAAAGTGTTACAGTGCATAATACACATCTTTTTTTTGTAACCATAATATGCATCTTTTTTGCAGGCTTCTGGTGTCGTTTTCTGGGAAATACCTTGCATATGATTATTGTGCAGCACTGCCACATGGTCGCACTGAAGGATGTTCTAACATTGACCATCAACTGTTCAAGATATTTATACCTCATGTAGAACCCAATATCTTTGGCCCTGCTTTTATTGAGGTAGCTCTCAAGCTTCCTTTTCTTGCACTAGTTTGCACGATGACTGCACCTGGGAAACTACGCTTTGAGTTAATTTATTTTGTCTTGTATTTCCCCTAGAACAGATTCTTATGCATCTTCTTTTAAGGCGTGGGAGTATAGGTACAGTAACTGTCTGGTACTCCTGATAACATCAGCCAATGAATCTAAGCTGCACCAGATACCTAGCTATGCAGTTAAATATTGAACCATTTGAAATTGTTTTTGCTGGTGATTTTCTTATGTAGGTTGAAAATGATAGTGGCTTATCAAACTTCATTCCCATACTCATTGGGGACAAAAATATTTGTTCTGAAATAAACCTAATACAGCAGAGGTTTTATGCATCACGTGTTTCAAAAGGTTCAAAATGTGATGTCCATGTGAATAGACGGATGAAATTTTCAGAATTTATTTCAGATGTGGGATGGTTGTTAAAAAGGCCATCTCCAGAGAGCTTTCAGCAAATGATGAGCTCTTCACAGATTCAGAGACTCAACTCTCTGTTGGATTTTTTGTTCAAACAAGAATCACGGGCGATCTTAGGAGAAGTATTGCTGAATCTGAAAACCCTTCTGAATAAAAGGGAGACGGATAGTTTGGCTAATAGTATTGTTGATACAGAGATGAGAAAGTTACTTCAGTTCGTGGATTCTGCCGATGATATTCTATGTCAAAAAGTCAAGGAAAGTGATGATTTACCCTTTGAGTGGCGATGTTCTGTCCTAGATTC
>CAOJBI010817763.1:0-13614 GCA_948277035.1 Euphorbia corollata
TTTATTAATTATTTATGTAACCAAATAAATGCTTTAATTAATTATATTGAAAGTGAAGGATCAACTGACATATACTTTTATAATGCAAATAATTGAATGTTTGGGTGGAGATTAAATATGTTTGGGATTTGTTTTCTTAGAGCATCCACAATTGTGTAGTGCTTCAAATTAATGAAGTAGTCATTTACCACTGTATGAATTGTTCTTCAGTTGTCCTTCAAAATTGAAGTCCTTCAATTGAAGCACTTCATGAAAACTAATAAAATAATAAAATTAATTCCAATTTTATTATTTCTCTAATAAAATATTTCTCTAATAAATTAATTCCAATTAATTCCAACTAATAAAATATATTATTTTTCTATATATATTACAATTTATGACTCCAATTTTTAATTCCCTAAAATGAAATAATAAAATTAATTTATATTAAATTAAATATTTTTAATAATAAATATATTGAATTAATAGTTTATTTAATTGTTTAAGATAATTATGATGATAAATTTTTAAGATTTAATTAATATGTGTAGTATTTTGAATAATTAAATGGTTATGACACATGGGGTCCAAAATATAAAGTGAAGGACTTAACCCACAATGGTAGAAAATCGAAGGACAATAATTTAGTGCTTGAGAAGTATTTGAAGCACTAAATTGTAGTGCATCCATTGTGGATGCTCTAAGTATTGTACTAATTAATAATTTACTCTTCATCAATTAATTTTTCCTCACATATGATTTTTTATCGAATTTATTCTCTTTTAAAATACACAATATATACAGTTATATATTTATTATGAGCACAAAAATTGAATAAGATTGCATGAAAACTTTTAGCAATTATGAGTGAAAAATTGATTCATTTTATGATGATGAGTAACTGAGTAGTGAGTAAACAGTAAGTGTGGGGACAATATTTGGGGGTCCAAACTGAAAGAATGCTAAAAATCATGACTAAATATATCGAATAGATACTCAACTGATTATATTGATAATGTCTCATTATTGGAAAAACAAAGTTAAAACTCCCCAACAATATCATTCCTCTCTTTTACTCTAAATTTTTAAATCCCATAATAACCACTCCTAAAAGTTCTTAAATTCCCTCTTATTACTTAAACAGTGTTCTTATTTTGGTCATTCGGTAAAGGTACTTGTTGAAATCTAATCAACGTATAAATATTACTAGCATTTTTTCTATAGGTTAAAAAAAATATCATATCATGAGACATTTAATATATAAAAAACCGTAAACTAATAATGTAATTTTGTCTAGTGAAAACAGTAAGTGTTGATGAGTTAGAAGATCAGAAATCCAGAAGATTGCATAAAAATTCGTAGAGTTAGTGCAGTATAATAAATATGAAAAGCAAACTCGTCACATGATCATTGGTTAAAGTAATCAGTAAAATTCCAAAGCAAATGAATAGTTAAATGATAGAATAAGCAGAGTTTGCATGTGAAATTAATATACTGAATTGAGAAGCATATTGTCAGGTGGGGTTGGAGTCCCAATGTTGGAAATCCCTCTTTAATTACCTTAATTTGTTTCGGAAATTAAAAATCTTCTAATGCAATTTGTTTTGTGTAACTTCAAATTTAAAAACACAGAGACAGCTTCTTCTTAGTTCTTCTCTGAAATGCTGACATAAGGAGGCTGTAATGTAAATGTAGTTTTGGTGGGTAGTGTCTGTAAATATCTCGTGATTCCTTTTGCTTTGTTTTCTTCTTTCACTATATTTATTAGTAACATTCATGTTACATTGCATATTTATGGCTTCTTCTCACATCAAGATGTTTCCCTCGACTATTTTACATATATATGTTTAGTTATTTACAATAAATTTATTCATCATATAAACTACTGGTTCATGTTCACGGGCCGGTCCCTAACCCGCTATTATGTATCGGGTTTACACAGTGGATTTTTTCTAACTCTGAGCCCTAGTTCATGTAGAGAATTCGTATACTTGAAGAGTGTTAGGATTTGATAGTAAAGGTGAGCATACAAGTGGGTTAGATCCATGTAAGGAAAAATCAATCAACTTATCTTATAAGGTCCAATTTACATCACTAATCACTCATTTCTTGATTAATATTTCCGATATGGGGTAACCCAACATCTTCAACTGACTTAGACCAGATATCACTTGTTGAACATACCTTGACATGTCTCTTCTTTAAGCCCATGATCAACGACATGTCTAATATTTCTCTACTAGTCCATATTCTAACAGCATTTTCAACACAAATTCAAGATCTTCTAGTTATCATACATTCTTCCGCTCTAGTACAATGTAAATATTTTGTGGGCCTTAGACAGAATCGAGTGTGATAACTTGAGTGAGCATACAAGTAGAGTTGAGCTCATATAGCACAAAAGTAATTGACTTGTTTTAAAACCCAATTTACGCCATTTATGTATTTATATTTTTTTTTTATTTCCGATATGTAATAACCACAACTTCTATGGTAATACATTAAATTTTGAATTTTTCTAATCTGAAGTTGGTTGAAAATGGACTAAAATAAGAGATATTATTTATTAAAATTTAAGTAAAATCATAATTATATGTAAGACGTAGTAAAATTTATTGTTTTGTTTTGATATATTAAAAAAAATTAAAAGAAAAAATTATTAAAGATCATAAACCGGTTGGTTTAAAAACTACACTGTAACCTACTCAAGCAAGTGTAATTTTTTAATAAAAAAGTACTAAATTTACTTTGCCCAGTTTTCTCACACCTGGTTATTAAATGGACCCTTACAGTATAGGAAAATCCAGAGACCAAAGGTTCCACTTTTATTGTTTATAAATTCAATACATCCACAAGTTGTCAGGTACTCAGACAGATCCTACCGAGCCCACCACCATTATCAAACACTTCTCTTCCTTTCTATGGCAGGCCTCTCTTCGATTTCAAATCTGAAATTTTTTGGACTACTTCAACGATGCTTTGATAAATGGCAATAGTATTATTAGCTGGCTCAAATTTAAAAGTTTGGAAGTTCCCACTTGAACATATACAAAAAATTTAATCAAAAAAAAAAAACTATTTAGTAAATGCCTAAACAACCTCTATCTAATAACTAATTAAATTAATATACATAAAGGCTAAAGTATTATATGACTCAGCATTGTTTGAGTTGTGCAAATTGCATCAACTTATAAATAATGGCCTAACACCAACGGGTCTTGGGCGAAAATAGACTAGATCTGTTAGAATATATATATCTCATTTTATATTAATAGTAAATACATTAAAAAAATTTAATATTATAGTTAGTTAAATTGTTCTTAAACTCGGGACCGTCGAGGTCCTTGAACGAAAATCAAATACGGTCTCCCGTTAATTAGATGCATATTCAAAAGTTTTCAACTGCAAATACATCTTAGGTGACAATTTTCAAAAATTTATGAGGTCATGTGCAAAAAAACGACTACATTTCATTAGAAGCTTATTAAGTTTTTAAGCTTCATTTCGACAGAATATGTACTCACTTTGCAATAAATATCTTGTTACAAATCTATTAACGTATTATGTGATATATTAATTTCGATTACTAGTAAGGAATTGCATGTTGATGAAATATTGACGGATAATTTTTGTTAGACATTTTAGGATTCTAAATAATTGGAGTCGTGAACTGATAATCAAAGTACTCTCTTGATGTCCTTTAACCACACAAAATAGTTAGAGTATTATATTCAAACTATAAATCCCCCGTAACACTTTAACTACACAACTTTTCATTAAATTTTCACTTTATTATTTTCATTATTGTAACATTTCTTAAATGTATTGCTATGTGTATGTGTTCGAATTAAAAACAAAACTCATTAAAGGTTGCTGTTTTATGATATATTTTTTTATCTTGAGAAATTTGGGAGAAAACAATTTTTGAGTTTTTTAATTATATTTTGAGAGACAATGGTATAGGATTTTTTTTTTTAAATTTGCCTCATTTGGGCTTACAATAATAACAAAGGAAAACCTTATCTCCACCCCACCCGAATGTGGACTCGAACCTGTGACCTCTAGGATCACAGCTTCATGTCTTAACCAACTAGGCTAAGACATTTGCCACATATAGGATTTTTTTTAATTAGTTCAAAGTTTTAAATTGTTAGATCAGTATGGGTGATTTATAGGTTAGAGGGGGTGAATGAGTTTTTTTTCGAGATTTCACAAATTTTAGAGGCTCTACGGAAATATTAGTTTATCAAGCCTCTGATGCAGACTCCGAGCAATATGTGAAACAGCTGCTCAAGTGTGTTCCCTCTAGATTTAACTAGTTTCAGATGCAATCAAATCTAAATGCAACAAAATATACAAGCAAAGTATTTAGAGATTGCAAACAGAGATTTTTATACTGCTTCGGTCTCCGCCTACTCTAATCCTTAGAAACCCTTGTCTAAGCTTTAATCCTCCAGTGATTCTCCTTCAAGGGTGGAGAATAAACCGCGAAAATGCTGATTACAGACTAGAAATACCTTCCTTACAATCCTAGTTGAGCTTTACCATTACAAAAATACCTTCCTTCCTATATCTAGCCTTTGAGTTTTACCAATATTCTAAGTACCCTCCTTAGTGTATCTAAGCTTCCCCACAACAACTCAACACCTGAGCTAGTGATTTACAAGATTTTAAATGAAAAGATTTGAACTTCTGAACTTTGTTTCACTCAACTTTTTTTACTAACAGATTTGAAATGGAAGTTTAGCAGCGATTTGAGATAACTTGAATGCTCTTGAAAATAATTGATACTTCACCAAGTTCCTTTTCTGAAACGTTGCTCCTTCATATATGATTGGATTTTTTCGTTGGACTTGGACTGTAACTAAAATCTAACCGTTGTCACTTGAAATCAATCTGTTAACACAAGAAGCACAAGGATTCTTATCCGTTGATTAATTCGTTTGGACTCATTTAATTTTTCTGTTTAGAGATAGAAAATTGATGCTGGATTTGAGCAACTGAAAGTGGTCCTCACAATGCATTTTATCTTCTACATGGGAGAAAATGTGTTTTTCCTCATGGCTGTCAACATCACTTTGTCCTTTTTCCAGATACTATACATTTTTATGCAACTGAATTAAATGTAAAGGCAAGGAAAAATTGACTAACGTGATGCCTAAGATTTTCCTTTAAATATTTGAAATTAAATTCCTGCATTTTATTTTTCCTTAGAGTGGTTAACTCAAAGGATACTTCCCTATGAGAACCCTTTCTAACCTTTGAAGATTTTTCAAGTTCTGTGTATCTTTTGAAGACTCTAATGCATCCTCTAATTTTGATAGACTCCAATGGTGCTTCTGATTTGGCTAGGTTCTAACGTTGCTGTTAACTTAATACTTCATGACTTGCCTCTGAAACCAATTCTCCCTATAAGAAAAAACAACTTTTTAGCATCTAACAAAATGAATTTATTTAGATGATAAAAAAAGGAAAATAAAAGACAAATTGTTTTATTTGTTATATTAAAGGGATTACACAAATAAGTAAATCGTTGAAAAAGAAATAGAAAACTAAATAAAACGTTGAAATAGAAACATAAAAACTACACTAGGAGGATTCGAAACCATGCGCTCAAGCCCTTCCTCAGATAAGGTTGTAAATGAATAGAGCTATTAGTGAATAGTTCGATGTTTGGCTAGTTAAGAAACAAGTTTGGTCGTGAACAAAATTTACGTTTGTTGTAGTAAATGAAAAACAGAGTTGAACAATGGGGTACTCGACTTGAAAGCTCGCGACCATGCTCAATAAGTGACTCGTTGAAATACTAACGAACTATTCACGAATAAGCTCGTTAAAAGGCTCGTAAACATGCATGTCCAGAATATCGAATCTTATAATTATAATAGAAATTATAAGTATGTTATGAAAATAATTATACATATATGTATATATGTAATGTAAAATTTGAGTATTTTTAAAAGATTAAATAAGTTTTAAATACATAATAATTTTATTCTTGTAGGCAAAACATAATGTCAAGTTCGAATTGAACTTGTTGAAAATTTAATTAAGTTAATAATATATATAATTTTAACTAATCTTTTAAAAATAACATATGAATATATGAGAATATATCTAGAAGAATGATGGAAAATAAATATGAAATTTTGAAAAAAAAAGTAAATATTGAAAATTTTTAAATTTTAATTAAAAGGACGAGTAAAATAAACGAGCTTGATAATTTAATACAATTATTCCGCAAAAAAAAGTTACCTGTTTAGCCGAGAAGATTCCATGCAAATTTATTTGTAAAAAACATCATGTCTCTTTCTCTCTCACATGACCACCGCCGATACCCTTTTAAATCGCATTATTTTCTTAAAAACTAATATTATACCCAGTCGTATATAATAAACAAATGATTACAACAGTTATTACTTATTAGATAATCTAAAATGAAGATTTCAAGGAAAGACAACTTCGAAAGACTCATTAAAAAATCTTTAATAGTTTATCATTTTGTCCTTTGTTTTTCTTCCATTTTATAAAATAAATTGAAAAGTGAAAAGGAATCAAAATGTGTATTGTAAAGGACAAGCTATAAGGTTCTTTCTTCTGTCTCTTCTCGCACTCTATTTGTCTGCTTCACTGACCCATTTTATGCACTAGTCTGTCTGTGAGTCACATTCATTTAATTTTGATTTTAATTTTTCCTTATGATAGAGTTCATACTATATAGTATAAATACGTTCATGCACAAAAGCATCTTGTATATAAAGATGGGAAGCGGTCAAAGAAGAAGAAGAAGAGGGAACAAGAATATTTGTATAAAATGTAAATATGTGGAAATGCAAGTGAAATGGATCCCACGAGGAAATGGGACACTGATATTAATAGGATCGGACAAGATACCCGTTTGTCTCTCTACTGCACTTATGTTTTTTGTCCTTTTATATACCATTATTATTTTATATAATCAAATCTGGACATCTCTGTCCTTTCACTTCCTGCTTTATTTCGGATAATGTTGTATTGTGTATGTTTTGTCTGTGTTTGTCATACTGAAATGGAGATTAATCAGATAGCGAGGGATTTATTTGTGGGATAAACTAAAAAAACATATTTTGTGGTTTCGGTTTCTCAGAAAAGGATTAAAAGGAGGTTTGAGATTTAAAATGTGGATTTTTTCATGACATTGTCAATTAATTAAGATGACGTGATAAAATGCAAACTTAAAAATGATTGATTAAGCACGGTATCAAAAGAGAAATATTTCCGGTTTATAATTCTCTCTTTCCTCGTCATCTTTTTACTGTCGACATCGCTTCTAACTATCCTCCCCATCTCGACTTTCCTTGCAATCTCACTTCCTCCATTCCTCTGCCTCTCTTATTCATCCGAATCTCCAATTAAACGTCGCGCATTTTAGTGCTCCTCGTTTCTCTCTCAACTCATCTTATTACATTTTCTTTCAATCCCTCAGTCTCGATCTTGATTTTAAGCTCGCCGATGATCCGACACTTGCTATTTCAATTTTAAGCTCGCCGGAATCCCTCAAGCCTGCCGTTTCAATCTCATTTTATCTCCATCCGTGGAGTGTGAATTCATTGATTCTAAAAATTGTTATATTTTCATTATCACCGACTATTTTCATGTCTCTCATTCTTGCCCCTTTCATCAATTCAATATCAGATCCGTCTTTAATTTAACTTTTTTTTTTTATATAAGCAAATATCCTTGAGTTCGACTTTGAATTAGATGGGTGTTTCTCATTCCTTAAATCCTCTTATAAGAAGTGGTACGGGATGAACCTCAAACCTTGTATTTTTTAAATTATTTCTTAAAAGATATTTATAACAAGACTTTTAGACAATAAAGCATTTCCGATTATTCTTTTTATAATTTAAAAGTTAAAGATAAGACATGTGTTAAAAGTAAGTTATATTTACTTCTCAAAAGAGAGTCAGTGATAATTAATCAATATGTAGAAGTTTTGAGAAACATCCCATGATGTTTCTCATGATTTATTTTTAATTTATAAGTTAAAAAATAAAAATAAGGTATACTTAATTTTGATTTAAAAGAAATTTTTAACTTAAAGAAAAGCCTAACAATAATATAAACCAGAAAAAGTTACAAATTTGCTTTTCCTATTTATATAGTTCTCTCTTTACTGATATCTTCGGTAATATTGTCTGATTGGGTTACTTATTTGTTAAATAAACTATTTGTTATCGATGGTTTTGGTTTAATAGTTAAAACGGAAGATGTGGATTCTAAAAATCATTTGAAGGATGATATTTTTTTCATTTAATGAAAATCCAAATGAAACAATTCGTAAAAAAAGAGGGTTGTCATGCATTCAGATCTAAAATTATCTGCTTGGGCTTGATGATGATAATAGTCGAATGGAAATAGTAATGTTGATTTGATAATGGTGGTGGAGCGGTAGGGATTGCATGCATGGTCCATTAGGAAAGGAGACAAGTAAAAAAGGTAAATAATTATAATGTTTTTGAATAAACACATTAGTATTTTTTAATGTTTTCAAAATTAATTTATAGTTTTTTATATTTTGATTTTTTCCACTATAACTTTTTTGTGTTTTATATTATCTCATTTTGTATTAATTTTCTTAACATAACATATGTTCATGAACAAAATTGGTTTTATATATCATTTTTTAAGATGTTATGTATTAAAATTGTTCAATGAAGTTTTTTTATTATTATTTTATTTAATAAAATCATACATTGAAAGTTATACAACTATCATATAAATTGTCCAAAATGTAATTTATATTGTTACGGATCTCGTAATACAAATAAAATAAAACTGAACGTACTAGCTAATACCTGTTATGCTAATAGTTTTGATAGAAAAACATACAATGTAATATGAAAAACACAAAATGTAAGAAGATTATAATTATTTTATAAAACATAGGGAATTAGTAATACATTTTATCATTATTCAAGGTAATTTTAATTATTTATCTAAATAGGGGAAGAAAGAAAGAATGATGCCTCTTGAATTTTTTTAACTTTTTATAAAGTAAGTGGATTTCCAATTTTGCCCTATAAATGGTGAATTAAGATTATTTAAGGTTAAGTGGGTGATAAGTTTGTAATTAAGTGTTGAAATTTTAATTTATTGTTTATGGAGATATACAATGCGCTCAAACTCAACTATTTAAATTTATTTAATGGTTGAAATTACCCTAATTTTATAACTTTATCAATTATCGAACTTTGAAAAATCTAAATCCATAGACGGCATAGTTATTAAGAAGATATGGTGGGACTTTCATCCCAAAAATCATTAATCATGCGGAGAAAAAGATATACTATTTATAATTCATAAAATTAAGCAAATATATGTTACAATCTTCTAGACGAACCAAAGTTAAAATATGGGTTGTGTTATTGATAAAGAAAGTTAAAATAAATATCAAATTTGATGGTCTATATACTAGTTTATCAACTTGAGGATACTGTATAGTATGGAGAAAGTGACTTTATTTCAGGACATGCATAGCCTTATCATGCGGGCTGTTGTATTATATATTTTATTTACCTTGGAAGCGCAGTTCCAATACATATACAATTTCTGTAATTATAAAATCATAATCCTATTCCTAACTAATTGTATATGCACTTTTTAATAATATACATGCAATAATTTAATTTTCTATTAGTACTAAACAAAATCAACAAAAGACATAATAATGTCCCAAATGAAGCAAAATGAAGTTGTTTCAAGTGATTGATTGGATTTTTTTTTTTTTTTGAATGAAACCTGTTCCCTTCCCAAAAAATATGAATAAGCACCAGTTACTTAGAAGCCATGAAATCCAGACACTCAGCTCAATTTGAATAAATAAACCAAGGAACCATTTTACTACGAAACTTGAATAAGTTAAACCTTTGAAAATAAATTTATACTAGTAAAATTTTGTTCACCTCATCATAGAATTTAAATTTATCTTATACGAATTTATCTGAACTTGTTATATATAAAAATGAGATGGACATTATTTTCTTTTTTAATGAAAAAGGAAAACTATTAAACCAATTGCAGTTTATTAAATCTTATTGGACTTGATTGACGTTATAGGACCTTAATTGACATTATGAAACATTATAACTTATTGGAACACATTGAACCTTTAAATAAGAATAAGACCATATATGTAGAGTATACAAAAAGAAAGCTATTTTTTACAACATGCTTTATTGCTAAATCAAAGATAACATGAAAAGGAGAGGACTTTCCTTTTCCTTTCCAAATATCCTATCTTCTTCCTATGCTTCATTTTCTATCATTTTTGTTTTGCTTTCTCTTTGTAACCGAAATGGATTATCTAAATTTCTATTTTAACTTTCCTTTTCCATTTTGGAAAAGTTCAGCGGGTTATATATGACACCACGCCTCAATTTTGTGGGCATTTTAGGGTTCTTCAATAAAAAAGGCAAAAATATTTTTAGGATATGACACATGACAATTTTTAAAAGCTCACGATTCAAAATATCATTTTCTTTCTTACGCGAATCCTCTTTCCTCTTTTTTTCCTTCGTCTTTCTCTTTACCTCTAACCATTTTTTTCTTTCATCGATCTCATTATACCTTTGCATATGCTCTCATATCCGCCTCATCCTCTCCGCCGCCGTCGCATTCCGATTCCGCATCCTCTCAGACTCCGTTTATAAATTTTGATATCTAGTCTAGTGAATCCACGACAAATGAAGGCGAGATCTCTTGTTCTTGCCTATAATCACTTTCACTAGATCCAATTTATAAAATTCTGGTAAATTTATCATTCAATCTTGTTTTCTTGTTTCATATCTTCGATTTTCAACTTTAAACTAGTGGTTCATACAAAATCACGTCTTTGATTTGAAAGTTCAACTCTAAATTGGGATTCTATTAACCAATCAGATCGAATTTTTTCTATATAAGATCATTATATCTAATGGAATGAACTTGTTTTGTTTAAATTAGTTTGCAACGCAATAACAGGTTTAACTGTAATTGGTTTTAGTGTCTTGTGTTCTTTTGGAAAGAAACTATCCTAATTTGTAAACTTGACGTTTGATTTGAAGGTATTGATGAGTGGATCTTGATGGTCCAAAATGTGAGTTTTATTAGCATGATTTTTTGATCTTGATATAATTACAATGATTGCTAATTTTTTATCGGTTGGGTTAGATAGAGAGTACAATTGTTGAACTTGTAATTTCATCTATATTCTCATTTCTGTTGCATTGTAATTGCAAAAACAAAAACAAATATAATTATCTCCTTTGATTTTGGATACCATAGTTCTCACCCACGACAAGCTATATTGTCACGCTGAAATTTTTGTGGAATAAGCAAAGTGAAATAATTTGTAATATATACCAGGTATAATGATTATTATACCTGGTATAATAGCCAATATACTTGATATAATGGTTATTGGATTTGATATAATATTTTTTTTACCATGTATAAGTCCTTCATTACATGGTTTTTACTATAAAATTGAGTATTGTCTTCAAACATAAGACCGTAACTGCTCGTATACCAGGTATAATGACTTCAACTTTATAAAATGGTTTTTGCTACAAAATCAAGTATGGTATATGAGTCATTATGTCTATAATAAATTTGTCAGATTTGTTATAATATACATGGTGTAATAATCATTATACCTTATATAATAGTTCTTTTATCATATAAGACATTCATAATATTTTGATGTAAAATTGAGCATTATTTTTTAATATAAGAATGTGATATCTATTATAATGTATAATAACTCGTATACCAGGTCTACCAGTTCTTATATTAGATTTAACAAATATTAAACCAAATATAATACTTTCAGAGTATGATTTTTGTTGCGAAATTGAAAAAATATAAAATTTAAAGAGAAAGGAAAATAATTTACTATTATAATAAAAATAAAATTAGATTTAATTGTATTTCCCTAATTTTGTATATTGCATGCATTGTGACAAAAGGAAGTAATATATCATCAATTGATGTTGATATTAATGTGGGGCCCTTTGTTTCCACTAATTTAAAAGCATGCTTTTATTTCGGTGCTATTTAATATTACAAATCATCAAGCCATTGCATGTCTAAACTAAAGATGGGTCCGAATTTAATTAATTAAATTTTTAGAAAAAAAATATTTTTTTATTAACCACAATTGTAAACATTGGTTATCATGATTCATAATATTTGACATCAACTCATCACAGTATAGATCTTTCAAAAACGGTAACAAAATCACATCTTTTGCGGCGTTATGTGAAATATTCAGTTTAAGTTGTAAGATTCAGTCCAATGTGGTTAATGGCCTTGAAGAAGCCTCGGTTAGTTTGCTTATAGCGGATGATGGACATATTTGAAATATGGGAAATTAACATGGACTAGAGTATCAGACCTTTTACATTTATTCGAATTTACTGTATTAAAATAAATGTGTACGAATCTATGCACATTTAGTAATGAGAGTTGCAGGTTTTTCGAACAAGTAGAGAATGTGATTACTTTCATGTCCATTTTTTACTAGAGCTGTATTTTGCTTTTGAGTAGTGCTACTGACATCTTACTTAGTAAAAATAAAGTTACGATAATTTGAAATATACCTAATATGTCGCGAGGTGCCTCAAGTTATCTAAAAAAACCCGGTGCCCCCTGAACTTTGGAAATGATATTCTAGCCCCCTCATCTTTTCGGAAAGTGCACCGAATAATTACCTGAAAGTCACATGTCAACTTCATTTGGTTTGACTTTTCAAATATGTCATTATTCTGATTTTGATACATTTCAAATAATAAGCTAATACGTGACGTTCAAGAAATAAAATGATATAATTTTTAAAAATTAAGGTAGGCATTGATCACTTTAAAAATTCAGAAAATAAAAAATGCTTTTTAAATAACTTATAAAAACCTAACGATGTATTAAACCATTGAATTATCATCAAAATTTACCAAAGAATAAAAATTTTATAATTTGAGATAGAAGGAGAGGGAAACACAAAGGCTGTTTGGTCACATGCACCCTTACATTCTTTTTTTTTTTCCTTTTTTCTTTTTGAAAGTGCATCTATCTCTTCTTTTTATACTGTACCTGGTTATGGTTAAAAGAAAATGAAAATTTTCTCATATATGATTTGATGGTTTTTTATTCAAAAAAAATGATGGTTTATCTTTCCTTTTTTTAAGAAAAAGGATATTTCCTACTTTCGTTATTATAATTAGCGAGAAGAGAATTGAGATGCTGGAATAATATTTTAGTGAGGTTTAATTTTAATGAATTTCAGTAAAAAACTTCAAACAAAAGAATTGTTGGATGAGTCAAAATTTTAATGAATTTATAATAGTTGGGGTGAGGCAATCCACGGGAAATTATAATAAGACCAGGTTTTGAGGATCCTCCTTACACATGAATGACAAATGTCTAAAAAAACTATTACAATATAATAAAGTAATAGAATAAGATAGTTCTTAAGACCAGGGCCGTCTCTAAGTTTTTCGGGGCCCTGAGCGAAAAATCGTAAATGAGGCCCTCAAATTTAACGTTAATTTGATATGATTACACAAATTTAAATATAAATTTGATATGGTTATACAAATTATTTAAATCTTAATAAAC
>CAOJBI010818089.1:0-14398 GCA_948277035.1 Euphorbia corollata
TGTAATATTTGTTAGATATCGTGTATAATAGGCGATTGTAATTCCCCAATCCCATGATGTAATTAATCCCCGTAGAATAGGCGCTTTTAAATTCCTATGTGTTTACTTTACCGCATTTATTTATTGCTTTCCGCATGCACGTTAAATAAATTTATATACCGAAAATGCAATAGATGGAATTGGAATATCATAAAGGTGGTTTTCAAACCGATGTAATATAACTCATTCAACGACCAAATAGATAAATCATCCCGAACCCGAATCTATGTACTTAGGTATTGTCTCGAACACCCCGTGGTCTAGGCTGTACCGAAAATTTCCCGGATGAGCTGATCCGGGTGGCGACTCTACACCTAAAGACTAGGGATCCGATCTCGAAGTCTTTTAAAACTTATCTCATATTGAACTTGTTTTAACATCATCATTTTTCCAAACCCTTGTTTTTGAAAACCCCCACGCCATATAAAAGATGGCCGGTGCCTCGCAGCGTCCGCGGTGGTACTCGGGAACGTCTTCCGCTCACAGTGTGCTTTGTGTTAAATCCGTGTTCACAATTCATCTTTCGATTCTTCTTGATCCCACTATATATAAGCTGGCCAGACTTATAAGAATTAAGTGTAAACACAAGGCAATCATCAATTGATAACGTTAAAGTAGAAGAAAGGAAGTTGCCATACACAATCTGCTACCGAGGTTGCTGGACAAGCTTGCTGGACGGATTTAGCTACTAAAATTCATGATATAAATGCACATTAGCATAAATGGAAAATAGTTCATGCATTCAATTCAAAGAAACCGTAAAAGGAACGAAGATTGGAGACCCAACTACAAGTTTATGAGCTAAAAGCCAATAAAAAAGTGCCAATTATGCCCCTTTAAATAATGCCAAGTGGGGGTTCTAGAATCAATTAAAATAAGCCAAAATAATATGATCCACAATTCACGAAGCTTCCTAAACAGGCTTCAAAAATGGTCCTGAAAATTCTCTTAAAATATCATCCCACTTGCAGCCTCCCTCTCCTCCTTTTTGGGCCACGCCAAGCCCAATTGGATGGCACTTTACAGCAGCAACCTTCTAACCTGCAAATAGCCCAAAATCCATAATTAATCCATGCATTTTAACTTCAAATCAAGTGATTCTAATATCAAATGACTTGTATTTTCTTGTTATAATTCCCACTTATCAAAATATCCTCATAATTAGACATTTGTTTGTCCTCAAGCAATCAAAACGAGAAAAAGAAAAACAAGAAAATACACAAGATTAAAATCATAAAAGGTAATTGGCAATAAACTCTTCTCTTCTAGAAAAACAGAATAACCTAAGTAAAATATAAAGCTTAAGGATGAAGATGAGATCACCCATACTAACAAGTTCAACTTGGCATAAAAAATAGGTCAAGACTATAATCAAGAGCTAATTCGTCAATGACCAATGCAATCAATGCAACCAAACTATCTCACCAAAGGATTTCACTTAATTTGCTCAAAGGTGTTTAAGGGTGAGTTTTTAAGAGTTCGCTCCTCAACTAAACATAATAATCTTAAGTCCATAAGCTTGATAATAGGTCATATCTCCACCACTAAGTTTTGATCACCAACACAATCAAAAGCATTTTTAAAGGGTTGTAATGTAGGTTTGGATTAGGGATGAGTCAAAGAAAAGGTTTTTTTGGGGGAAAATGATTTACCAAAATAAAATGTTGATATGCAGCTAGTTGTACCACAGTTACAGCCACTAACTCATGCATCAAAAGAAGGATTTAAGCACAAGGAACAAGATTAGAGCAATTACAGCACTTGGAGCAATCATAACAGACTTGAATGTATGAGAAATTTTGAATAATTATTCTGGCATTGACAAAAAGATATAATTCAACAAGCTTTCATGATGCTTGATGATAAGAATGAGCTTGCTCTTAGAATTCAAAGACTTTCAACATAATATGAATTTTTTTTCTTCTTTTTATTTTCCTTTCTATTTCTTTCTATTTTGAACAGAATTTTGATTGATTTAAGGCTAGAATTTTCTTAAGGTTTTCAAGATTTTGAAGAATGCTCATGAGATTTCCTTGAATTAATTTGCAGAAAACACAAGCTAGAAACCTCACTAATCTACAAAATTGCTACAATTATAATAGTCCTTGGTAAAATCCAGGGTTGAAAAGGAAAATCAAAGTGAAAGGTTTCGGTTCATTATGTGTTTGAAGAAAGAAATGGTAAAGGCTCAAAGGGGGTTAACTATGGGAAATTTCATTTTTAAAGGGTGGTTTTTGGTTGAAATGAGGTTGAACCTAATGCCTTATCATTTTATGTAAGTGGTTAAATATGTGGTTTAGAAAGGTACTAGCCAAACTAAGCTCTAGCTTAATTATGCATGTGCAAGCCCACTCAGTAAAGGATTACAAAATTAATTCATGAATCAAAGAATAAAGGCTCAAATCCTTACTGAAAATTGGTTTAGATTGCAGTTGGTTTTATTTTAACCTTAGTCATTGAAAAACAGTTCAAGTTTGTGGTCCATGTTGCTTAATCTTCTTTGTTAAAGTTTGCCAATGTAAACTCATCACTAACATCCAGATTCTAAGTATTTTACATAGATTATTTGCATTACAAAGATCAAAGTTTCATGCTAATTACCAAAACATAGAACCTAGTTTGAAAATTAAAAATTTTTGGCAAATTTTTCCAAGATCAAATCAACACAGCAAAGTTGCAACAATTATTTACAGAAACATGATACTTTAAAAACTAAAACAGTTTACAAGATTGCTTTAGTCTAAAATAAAGTCTCAAGCAAGGGCAATCTCAAACAGAATCAAATACCAAACAAATCACAAGTAAAAGGCAAGAATCACTAGGCTAACCTTCCAATACTTACAACTTGCTTTGTCCTCAAAGTAATAATCAGAAGAATCATCAAGAACAAAACAGAGAAAGAAAGTTACCTAACGATGGCATTAATATGAAAATTTTATGAGCGCAAGTGGAAGTGAATTACCAGAATAGAGGAGAGGGAGTGTTAAGCTTTACTCTTGAGAATGTGGGGAGGAATCCTTAGCTTCCCCTTTATCAGCATATTACTCCTTGAATTCAGATCCTTCCTCATTCTTTGAGATTGAGGGAGTTTGCTCCAAATCAAGGCTAGCCTAGGTTGCACTCTTCTCAATTTTGACTTTGATTTTTGGAATGTACTCAAGGCTTTTATCTTCCCCTTCTTCTCCTATCTCCAATTCTTTGATCCTCTTCTCAATTTTAGCTTTCCAAATCTGATCCTCCATTTTCTAAATCAGCAAGCTTCAACGATGTCAACAAGATCCTTAATTGACAAGTTCTCATAGGTTTGCACAAATTCAACTGGGTCCTCCTCTTCTTTACTCTTCCCTTTTGCTGGTGTAGGTGGTTTCTGACCAGTCCTCTTCTTCTTAGATATTGGTTCATCATCTATCTCAATCGGCCTCTTCATTACTTTTTTCCGTTCACTTTCTTTAGCAATGTGAGAAAGCACTCAATCCTTCCCACTCTTCTTACAAACCCCATATTGATTAAGGTTGCTGTAATCCATTAGAGTAGGGTAGACCATCAGCTGCAATCGTTAGCTTGAAAAGGCGATCAGCAAGGTCTTGGCGATTCTTGGGATAAATGAACCTACCATGATGTACTTGATTATCATGCTTAGGAGGTCCAGAATATTATATCTTGCAAATTGGCTTCCAGTATTCATCCTCTTTCCTTTTTCCGTACATCATAATGCAAAAAGATCATCCTCAATGACATTGGAGGCATTTGATCTTGCAAATAAAGTTCCAATGATTAACTTCTGAGCATTTTTATGCTTGTACTCTCTAAGGTTTGTTGCACTGATGTTGGTTTTGTACTCTCATACTCCAGTAGTTCTTTCCAAAGCTCTACAGAATCATACTCTTCTGATTCACCACAAAATGCTTCTTCAAACTCCTTTGAAAAATTTTTATCTTTATCTGCAACACCTAGGTAAAAATTCAAATCTTTTAGGAAGAAGGATTTGAATTCCCCAAACATGCGAAATCTGTATCTTCCCATCATCTCTACATCTTTAATTTCCTTGTTTTCTTTGAAGGTGCACAAGAACTCCAAGGTCAGCTCCTTATACCATGGGTTGTGGTTGTCAATGAAAGTTTCCAGTCCTTCTCTGATCAGTAAATCCCTCACTTTGGCTGCAATTTTCAATCTCTCTAAGGCATCCCATACCAGAACTTTACCAAAGAAGGAATGGCGTAGTAAATTCCTTCATCCTCCTTAGTACCCTTTCAGAATCATCAATGATTTTTGTCGAAGAAGGAAGCTGACGCCGGAGTGGAGTTTCACTACTATTACTTTCGATTTTTACTTTCTAGTACTCATCATGGTTGAAGAGTTTGAAGCAGTTTGGAAAGCAGTGGAGTTCAAACTCTTTAATTAAATAAATTGAGAAAAAGAGAGAAGACTGACTAGGTTGCGAGATTGATGTTCCACCGGATCTAGTGCCTTCGGGATCGAGGTATAGTGCCCAATCGAGTGATACTCCCAGTTAGGAGGTATACCGTAGAGAGCCTCCACCAGTACAACAGGGATGGAGACATGAATCCATTAATATCGTCTGAGGAGTAACATCGACAACAGGAAGCCCAACTCGGACGTTGTAGAGCTTGTACCATATAGCAACTCCAAAGAACCAGAGTAGGGACGGCATAGTCGAGAAAAGAAAAAGTGAAAACATCGTCGGAATGAAGTTTCTTCGATCCAAATCATTTGAGTTTCTATTTGAATCAAGTTTCACTCATAAACTTTGATTCAAACTCATTAAAACTCATTCAAAACCAGTTTTACTCGTGATTATAGCCATAACTCGAGTCAAAACACCTTCAAACCACCACAAACACTCTCAATCACTTATTTTTCAACTTTTTTCAAAAATTTTTTAACCAAATGAATGAAAAACTCGGTCCTGAACTAGCTCTCACGTCATCCTGGAAAAATAAAAAGTTAACTGAGGGTATTGGCTATAAGCCTTAAACTTATTTACATTATTTTACTCATATAACATCTCATGATTGAGTAAAGAGCCATTGGAGTTGCTTTACTTCTTTATTTTCAGTAAAATGCATTAATATGTGTGAACAAGATTGCAAGTAAAGATAAGATATCCCAGATTAAGGGAAACTCCGCCTGAGTATCATGGGAAATCCCAAGTAGCTTCTTTACTTTACCGAAATCTCGGCTAGTTTTTATTACTTTCTTCAACCGTCATAATGTCAAAATTATCATTTAAAGTCATAATTCATGATTTTTGAATAAATTAGTAACTATTATATCTGAACTCAGAATCTCTACTTTAAAGGTATAAAAATCCCATCACGGGATAGTATACCACAATTCCCGGTGGAGTTGAACCGGGTGGCGACGCTTTCTCCGTAAAATAGGGTATTAACCTTATTTTAGTATTTTTATTATTATTTTTAAGAAAATCAAAATGATTTCTCTTAAATGAATTTACTCTTCAGAGAGCGAACACTTCTCTTTAAGACAGAATCAGAGCGAATTCGTGCCCCGCACAGTTCAACCCTTTTCACAAAAGTCTTTCTCATGAAAAAGACCGCCCGCTCACAACAAGTCTTGCTTGTAAGTAGACTACTCACTATTCATCACAAAAACCAAGAGAAATTTCATTAAAGAGAGAGTTGATAGTTTTGGCTCAATAATGGCCGAATTGAATTCTCTTCCTGATGAGGAAGAAGCAGTTTTTATGCTCCCTCCATTCCCCAATAGGTGAAAGACATTAAAATATTCAAACAAAAAAACATAATATCGAGATATTTGTCCAAAATAACTACCAAAGGCCAACTTCTAGAAGGGCCAACTAATAAATTAATACAAGATAAATCCTCTCCACAAACCTCTCAACCTTTCTTCTGCAAAGTGTCACGTCATCCACTTGCTTAACCACTTATTAGTTGCCACTTTTCCTTGTTCTTTGTGCAAACATCAACATTATGCTAGAGACTAGAGGTATTCAACGATGCAGCAGAAACCTGAAAAACATGAAGATCTTGCTAAAAACTAATTTTTACTTGTACTTTTTCAATCCAATTTTACATATGATTATGACGTTATTTTCCACTTATCACGGACTCAATATGCAAATTCCCTTTTTTAAATAATCAAGTGATATTTTTTGAAAATTCCCTTTGTCTAACTACTATCCTTTTGATTAGTGGTTTCTAGTTTAGTTTTAGTTTTTGAAAAATAATGGCGACATCCTTGGATTTGGAATTGTGGAGCTGATATAGCTTGAATTTTTTGTGATTTCTTTATGTGGTTCTTAATGTGTGCTTCTGTTTGGTTGTTTTTGGGAGTATTGAGCAAAATCGATTAGAGGTGGCGGTGGTGTGGTGGTCCGTCGGTGAGGGGAAGGAAAATGAGCCTGTGGCCACTAATGGCGTATGAGATTTAATTATTTGTTGCAATTTTTATTGTCATTTATTGTGTTTTTTAATGTTTATTGTCTAATTCAATTGTTGAGTAAAAATTGAAGGTATGAAATGTTTAGGCTATGACTATTAATGGGGTAGTTTGGATTTTTATAGGGTTCACTACTTTTGAAATAAAGTAAAGAAACGGTTGGTTGAAAGTTTTTGGTCAAATTTTATGTTTTCAAAAATACCCATTGTCAATAATGTTAGTAAAATATCATTTTGTTGTTCAAATTTTATGTTTTCAATGATGTCAGTAAAATATCATTTATTTGATAATGTTTTGAACATTGACATGTTTTTGAATTAAAAATTTTACGAGACTTAATTCAATTGGTATGTTCATAAAGTTGAATAGGATGATTAGAGATTGAATCCCGGTTCCTTTAAATCTCTTATCATTTCAGAAAAAATTTCACAAGAACTTTTCTGAAAAACAATGAAACCACATGGAAAGTTTTTTAAAATTCACCCTTTTTTTATTAGAAAATAAATAGTAATTTAATGCAAACAGATAATTCAATCTATTAGAATTTTAATAAATTTCTAGAATTATAAACAAATATCTAATATAAATTATAATTCAATCCGCTAAAAATCTAGTATAAATACGTCACTTATGTAAAAATCAATCTCATTAGACATGTAATAACCGTATACAACTCTAAGTATTTGAACCAACACAGTACAAGACAGATAATATAATTATTATACTGTTAATATATGATTATTACATATTTAATGGAATTGATATTTACGTAAGTAATTGCACAAATAATACATATCTAGTAAAATTAAGTACTTTAAGTTATAATTTATTTATAATTAAATTTTTTAGGGCATATATTAGTTAATTACTTAATCGATTAAAAACAAGCCAATCAAACAAATTAAAATATACAAATTTATAATCGAAACCTAACCATTTTGGTAAAATAAAACCAATTTTCATATGTTCCCCAAGTTACTTCGGTTAAATTCTATTTTTAAATACCTGTTGATTGGCAATAAGAAATTAGTACGAGGACAAATTTGGAATTATGCAGTGAAGTTGGAAAACCCTATCTTAAGTGGAAATAACTATAAGAACCCATCGAAGAGGGAAAGAGAGGGTTTTTATAGGGTTTAGTTCCTCGGCCAAAACATTTTGATTCCATCGCTTAGGGTTTTTCATTTCTGTTCGTCAGACTACCAGTCATTCCTCATGTGGGCTCTTCGTCGTGCTTCCAACCATCTCAGGTGAATTGAATACCTCTCTTTCTGTCCATATATGTATTTATGTCTTACTTAATCGCTCTCCTCTGCGTTTATGTTCCTTCTGCTTTGCTCGATGATGTCTTAGTTTTCCGTTGAAAACGTGAAACGGGATAAATAGAATTCTGAATGTATGGTGTATTGATATCCTGGGCTGATTTGTGTTTGTATAAGATTGAAATGTATTAGGCGTCGTTATCTTTTATCTTATTTGGTTTGGATATCTTAGCGAACATGTTCAAGGTTTACAGATTGGGAACAAAGAGAAATGCTATTATATGATTCAGTGAAAGAACGAAATGAGATTTCAAAGTATCGGATTTGCTCTAGGCTAATACAGATTGGATTTTGAGTGGCGCTTGTAATTTTTTTGTTCAAACAAATTATTCGCAGTGCATAAAATGGTTGCAGTGCCCTTAAATTCATTTAATTTATTTATGTGGTGAGCTCTTGGTTTGTTCTCCTTTGGGATTTATGCTAGTAAAACTTTTCAGGTTTAACATTAGTTTGTTGCATCTCAGGTTGCGGAGCTTGAATGTGGGAATCTCAAGAGTTTCTTTCCCAAAATTAGAAATTTTAGAAGCTGACAGTGGGGCTTCTGATTCTTCTCAGGCTTCACTTGAGAGATCCATATTTTACCAAACAAAAACTGTCTGTTCAAGT
Source organism: Euphorbia corollata (assembly GCA_948277035.1). NCBI lineage: Eukaryota > Viridiplantae > Streptophyta > Magnoliopsida > Malpighiales > Euphorbiaceae > Euphorbia > Euphorbia corollata. Next base: position 8,409 of record CAOJBI010818089.1, read on the forward strand.
TTTTATGTAGGAGGGCACAGTCTATCTTCGCAAGCTGGTCCAGAAACCAGCGAATCTGAAGATGATTTGGACGGTTTTTCTGAACTTGAAACACCAGCTAGTGTCGATAAAACTGACCAAGATTACAAACCAGCTGGAAATGAGGATGAATTAGCATCTGAACCTGAGATCGATGAAGAAGAAGATGATGATGTTGGGTCTCAACTGGCTGGTGAGAAAACAACATCAAAGAGAAAGGCCTCAGAATTGTTTAATGCCATAATCTCTGCTCCAAATGTTCCTGTAAGTAATGTTCTGGATAAGTGGGTTAAAGAAGGAAAAGATTTGGATAAGTCTGATATATCATCGGCTATGATCAATCTTCGTAAACGCCGAATGTTTGGGAGAGCGCTACAGGTAAATTGACATTATGCTTTCTTTGATGAAACATATGTTGTTCAGTTAACAGTGTCAGTTATACGAGGTAAACCACATGGAAGTTTAAAGTTTTGCTTAATTAATATTAGGGAAGAGCTGCTGGGAGGAAAGAATTGCAGATACTGAGTCATGTTTATGAAAATGAAATGTCTATTATACATGCCTTGAAAACCGGAATTTCTTCACTCTCTCTTCCCTCATACCTGGCACACCTAAGGCTAACCATAATATGGAAGTTTGCTTGCTATTTTAGATGCAAATTAATGTGCATATGTTTTCATCCACACACACTCAACTTTCAGTATGAAACTCAAATTTTTGGGATTTTTACTGATCTATTGTTCAAATATGATAAAAAAAATTGGATGTCAACTGTGTTAATATCTTCAGTGAGGGCACTGTTGTAATTAGTATATCCAAGGGATTAATGATTTCGCTCATTAATATTATATCCTAACTGGACGTGTTTCAGTAAAAAAAAAAGTTAATGTTCTGAATGTTCCAGGATTTTATGCATGCAGATTAACGATAGTATTACTCTTGATCTGTAAAGCTTGCAGAAAGATGGAAGTTTACTGTTTAATGGAATTGTATGAGCATGTTTATATAATAACTTTATGCATTTTTAAATCTAACTTCTTAGGGTTGGAATTATAATTGGTGAATCTTTTCCAGCTTGACAAGGGTGACTTATAAATGGTTTCTTGGCAAAAGCACCTTTTTGGGCACTTGGCATTATCCGTTTGCTCATTTGGCAATTTGGCATTTGTGGTATATTGGTCTATGTGCAATGTAATACATTCCAATTTTTGTTCTTTTAGTACCTGTTATGTATTATGCATAATGTCGTTAATGGATACTCTATGATACTGGGTCTAAAAAGGTAACAAATTGCATTGCACAGAAGTAAGGAGTAACATATTGCCCAACGCAGACCAAATGACAGAATCCCATATATCCCAAAAAGTTCTTTTGCCATGGTTTATGTGCCCTCTACAATATTACTTTCTAAAAAACTTCAGGTTTGGTTGTTCTCTTTGTTCCTGGTTATTTATGGGGGACTGAAATATTTTATCATATTTTTGTTGGTCTGATTCTTGCTGTCACTTCATAGGAAACAAAAAATCCAAACGAGCTATGTATTGGCTGTTTCAGTTTTTTAATTTCATTTGGGTTAAATCGATGAACTTACTGTTCCACTGGCCAAAGATTTGTACTGGATTTCAATTGTATGTTTTATCAGTGTACTGCAATTGTACAATTATCTTATCATGGCACTTTAGTCTTTTCCCTCAAGTTGTCTGAGTTATTTGCTGTGGCATTATAGTTTGATAATTTTGATTAAATTCATGATTCATGCTTTTGCAGCTGTCAGAGTGGCTGGAGACCAGTAAACACGTGGAATTTGTTGAGAGAGATTATGCTTCCCGTGTTGATTTGATTGCCAAAGTTCGCGGTCTCTATAGGGCTGAACAATATGTTGAGAAAATACCGAAATCTTTTAGAGGGGAAGTAATATATAGAACATTGTTGGCTGCTTCTGTTTCAGCTAACGAGTTGAAGAAAGCTGAAGAAGTATTCAATAAAATGAAAGACCTCAATTTCCCAGTCACGGTATTTTCGTGTAACCAACTGCTGCTTCTTTACAAGAGGATTGACAAGAAGAAAATTGCTAATGTTTTGCTTTTAATGGAGAAAGAAAACATCAAGCCTTCGCTCTTCACTTACAAAATCTTAATAGACACAAAAGGCCTATCAAATGACCTAACTGGGATGGATCAAATCTTCGAGACAATGAAGGCAGAAGGAATCGAACCCGACATCGACACTCTTGCAATTATGGCAAGACACTATGTTTCAGGTGACCTCAAAGAAAAAGCTGAAAGTATTCTGAAGGAAATGGAAGGAGGGAGCTTGGAAGAACATCGTTGGGCTTGTAAAGCTTTACTCCCTCTCTATGCGCAACTCGGAAAAGCTGATGAAGTTGGGAGAGTTTGGAATGTGTGCAAGTCAAAACCATTCATTGAGGAATGTCTTGCTGCCATTGAGGCTTGGGGAAAGCTGAAGAAAATCGAAGAAGCCGAGGCGGTTTTCGCCTTGATGCAGAAAACATGGAAGAAGCTCTCGTCAAAGCAATATTCTGCACTTCTTAAAGTTTACGCGAACCATAAGTTGCTTGAAAAGGGCAAAGATCTAATAAAGAAAATGGGAGACAGCGGTTGTAGGATAGGCCCATTGACTTGGGATGCTTTAGTCAAGCTTTATGTGGAAGCGGGAGAAGTGGAAAAGGCCGATTCGATGTTGAACAAGGCAGCACAGCAGAACCAAATGAAGCCGATGTTCAGTTCTTACATGGCTATTATGGATCAGTATGCAAAGCGGGGCGATATTCATAATACCGAAAAATTGTTTCATAGGATGAGGCAATCTGGGTATGTTGCCAGAATTAGGCAGTTCCAGTGTTTAGTGCAGGCGTATATAAATGCTAAGGCTCCGGCTTATGGGATAAGGGACAGGCTTAGGGCAGACAATATTTTTCCGCACAAGGGTTTGGCTGCCCAGCTCGCTCAGGTCGATGCTTTTAGGAAAACAGCTGTGTCGGAATTGCTCGACTGAGGGGTTTAGGTGTTTTATTTGTTATGCATTTGCCTTGGATGACTTTGGTTTCGAATGTTAAACTTTTCTGCAACTAGTTTTTATATTTGGGTTGGTAATGTCTTAAAGCTGTTCTATCATTATTTTCTTAAGTGTCTTATTGTAAATGCTAATTGCATGTAAACGTCGGTAGAAGGATTTGCCTTGGTCGTTTTTAGGTTGCTGGATAGTTTGAAGCTACGTCTATAGGGCAGCTTTGCGGGCCTGTTAAACAGGTCCAGATGTTCTGTTCGGGGAACGAAAATAAAAGTTTTGCGACCGAAAATATTTTCCATTTTTATATCGGTTTCTCGTCTCTTTTCATTTTAATTTTTTAGTTTACCGAATGAGAAGGTAAAATACAAGAAACGTTTTGCCATACCATTTATTTCTTATAATTTTTAAAATTTAACAATATATGACAAAGGTATTCTTAATTAAAACTAACCTTGTACAAACAATAAATTCTTTTAAAATAATTTTACTACGAGTTTATGAAAAGTAAATTGAACTTTTTATTGAAAAATATCATTCATAGTATTAGTTTTCGTCATAAGTATTTCTTTTTTTTTCCTATTAGAATGAAATTGTACTTGTAACAATAGAAATCTTACGTGGCAAATGTCTTAGCCTAGTTGTTAAAACATGAAGCTGTAATCTTACAGGTCACAGTTTCAAATCCACATTCTAGTGATGTGTGATAAAGTTTTTCTTTATTATTATTGTAAGTTCAATAAAATAATATTTTTTTTAAAAAAGAAATTTTATGTTATTTCAGTAGGAAATATATGATAATAATAGTTTTTTATTCATTGAAAAGTAAAGAATGATTTAAAAGTTATAAATGAAATATTATTTAAATTGACCTAATGCATACATTACATCCTAAACTTGTCCCAAAAAATCAAGTGCCCCCCGAACTTTGAAAACTACCCGGTTACCCCCTCAATTTGTAAAAAAACATCAATATGCCCCCTATATGCCATGTGTCACCTTCTGATTGGTTTGACTTTCCAAATTTTTCATTTTTCTCTTCTCACCAAAAGTTGACATGTGACAATCATGGGGCAAATTGGTATTTTTTTACAAGTTGAGGGGGTTAACTAGTACATTTTTGCAAGTTCAGGGGGCAACCGAGTGCTTTTTAAAATTCAAGGGGGCACTTAATTTATGGGGACAAGTTTTGGGGGGTAAACTAATGTATTCAGCCTTTATAATTAGTGTTTTCTATGGTTAGTTTAGTTTTTACAAAAGTAACTATTATTTTAGTTTTATCACGTTTGATGATTGGAATGATGTTTAATCCAATACTAATACATGTAAAGCAATATTTACTTTGATTTGTTTGGAGAAAACGCATAGTATTTGTCTCATAAACTTCGTAAACTTTTGTCAAAAATCGCCTCTAATTTTCTTTTCTTTTTTAAGGTAAGGATATCGCCTTGAATTTTCACATAGTTTTACTAACTCCGTGAATTTGGTAAAAGTGCATAAGGTTTCCCATGACTGTCAAGTGTCAGCTTTTGATTTGTTTGACTTTTCAAAGATGTTATCTGATTTCTGTCTCTAATCAGAAGCTGCTAGGTGGGAATCAGAAATAAATTAATGCAATTTTACCAAGTTTAGGTGGTTATAGATTTGAATAAATGAAAGATCATGACTAACACTTTGGGAGAAGAAAGTTTTCAAAGTAAAAAAAAAAGGAAATAAAATGATGGAAAAAATGAAAGAAAAAAAATGTAGAAGGGGATCCATGATTTATCTAAATTTTAATTTGGATACATTTGAAAATTTCAATCCGTCTTAACAATTCATCCAATTTTAATGGTTGAGATTTCAAGTCACTGTGAATCCCACAACCAACTATAATTCAATTTCAACGATTAAAACTTGATAAATAGTTGAGATTAATTGAAATATACAAATATACCACCTATCAAATATAGAGAATCCTTATCCTTTCAATTCGGAATAGAAGTTAATTAAGTAAAGATTACGTCTACGTGTTATCAATGATTAAAACTTGATAAATGATTCTGAAATTTACAAATGTATAACCTATCAAATTTAGATTATCCTTATCCTTTCAATTCATAATAGAGGTTAATTAAGTAAAGATTAAGTCTGCGTATTTTCGAGATAGAAAACGTTGTTTCTAGTAAATAGATACTAATTAAATCAAGGCTTAATGTATCCATCACCCTTGAATTTGTCCAAAATAGTTAGTTGCCACCCTTAACTTTTGAAAGTTTCAGATACCTCTTGATTTTGAAAAAATGCACCAATATGCCCCCCTCAAGGCCACATGTCAGTTTTTGGTTGGAGAGAAAAAAATAAAAAAGTGACATCTTTGAAAAGTCAAACTAACCAAAAACTGACACGTGTCAATGATGTTAGGAATACCGTTGTAAGTGGGCAAGGTTTTGGGAGAAAAGGAAGGCAGCGTAAGTGTGTTTAGTGAATTCACGATAAGCCCCCCTTTTTGAGTTTGTAAATCTGTGTTTGTAAAAATTGAAATGTGCCAATGATGTTAGGAATACTGCTTTAAGTGGGCCAGGTTTTGGGAGAAAAGGAAGACAGCGTCAGCGTGTTTAGTGAATTCACGGAAAGCCCCCTTTTTTTGAGTTTGTAAAAACTGACATATGCAAATGATGTTAGGAATACCTCTGTAACTGGATGGGGTTTTGGGAGAAAAGGAAATGTCGATTGGATTGGGTTGAATAGTCGGAAGAGGATAACGGACATTATCGAGCTTAAACAACATAGCAATCTCGCAAAATCGAAGCAATAAAGGGAAGAGAGGGAAGAGGATCATGGAAATCATGGTTGAGGGCAAGAAGAAGACTGAAGATCGCGATTTGAGGAGGAAATTGCAAAGGGAAAATTAGGTTTGAAGTGAAGAGAGCTTACTGCCGATTCTGCAATTTATTTTGCAGAAT